>PVJO010017290.1:0-39574 GCA_004026905.1 Hystrix cristata | reverse complement strand
TTTCCTTTTGTAAATGGAAATTAAAAGTATTTCCCAAATATGTGTGAACTTGTACTTTTGGAGATTATAATACGGAATTTGTCAGAGAAGGATGATCATGGGTCCCCCAGGCAGGAATGGTCATGCTGGGTATAGCCATAAATCATCACTAAAACATCTTTACCTCCATATGCTACTTTGTCATTGCTGAAGCATTTTCGTCCTTGGTCCTCACAAAGGCTCTCAGAAAGGGCAGAGGAGCTGCGATCATTCCTACTTTCCTACAGTGCAATTTGGCTTCACACATATGATCTGACAGTCCTGTGACTAGCAGATGACAGAACAAGGTCTAGAACCCAGGACTTTCCTAGGAGAGGGGGCCCGTTCCGGACAACAAAGTCCTTCTTTATAAAGATAGCCTTTTATGACCTTTCCTGAAAACACAGCTCATAGGAGTGCAGCGTCATGGAGACTGTCCTGTGTGTGGCCTCTATGGACAATGCGGGAGGAAGGGGAGGAGGCAGTGGAGGGAGCACAGTAGACCGAAGTAAATACATACAGGATGTTAAAGTAGAGAGGAAAAATAGGGCCACTGTCAGGTCATGCAAGCCTTACATGTCTGTTAGGAAAAGGCGCTTTCAGCCGGGCCGAATGCCATTATCCAGCGCGTGCTTTGCATGATCATACGTGACATGAGGGAAAACAACAAATACAGAGATCCTAGCAATTCAGGATTCATTCAGGATGGGAAACCTCAACTGGTATTTTGTTTCTTTCCTTCTGAGGAATTCACCAAAAGTGTTTCAAGGAGGTTGAAAGCTAAAAGAGAAGAAAAAAGCCATCTTTTTTTTTTTTCCCTTCTTTACAACTTTTCCCTTCTCTCCTTTTTCTTTGGTCTTTTTCTTTTTCCTGTTACTCAGTAACTTCTAGACCCTGAAAACACAGAAATAAAAGAGGTGGTATCTCTCCTTGGGAGCTTGTAAGTCTTATGAACATTCGTGCATGCCACCAACAAGTAATACATTTTATGGTATTCTGATGACTTTTGAAAAAGTATTTTTAAAGAAATATGTATTTATATATTTATGATGAAATGACATAATGTTGGAGATTTGTTTCAGAATAACCTAGAATATTCAGGAGTGGGCAGGGGAGTAAACAAAGTAAGATCGGCCATAAGTTGATAATTATTGAATCTGGGTCATGGGCCCATGGAGGCTCATTATCTGTCATCTATTTATATACATCTTTCTAATTATCTATTTTAAACAAAAGTTTTATGAAACACTACCTACCCTTATGTGCAGTGAATTCTGATATTTAGAAATAAATATCAGCTTACTTTATTTTAATGAAGTTGGTCATTACAGTCTAAATTGATTTGGAGATCAATAGAATAATACATGTTTTGAGAAACACTGGTATAGCGAGGGAGGAAGGGACCGATAACATAGGTGATTACATCCACCAGGGCACATATTAGAGGGCTGTGGGAGTGCAAAGATGGGAGGGACCATCGACAGGATTCTGCAAAGGACTTCAGAGAAGTCCTTAGCTGGAAGAAGAGGCATCAGCAAATTTGTTAAGATAGAAAACAAATTTGGAGATAAAAATTGGAGATAAATATGTGAGCTCAAGGATAAAGGAAGTGGTGCAAGCGCGAAATGTCAAGGTGAGATGGCAGGAGATGAAGTTACAGATTAGCAGCAGCAAAGAGCACATCAAGAACAAGGGAGGGGTGGGGAAGAGAGGGGGAAACCAAGATACATCATGTACAGGTACAAAATAACCATGATACATGTGATCATTACATATACATTGTACCAATACATGTTCTCGGTTAAAAAAAAAAAAAGCCCATAAGTCTTACGGTGCAGCCTAAAGAAGTTGAGTTTCATTCTGTGTTTCAGAGATCCATGGGGGAATAAATTGAGAAATGACCCGGTTCCTTTGGCATTTTGCAATCACCATCAGCTATGTGTAGACAGGCCTATCTGTGTCATGAATTAGAACAGAAAACTCAGCCCCCAAGGAGAGTCATTCTGGAAGCCAGCTCTCTTCATCCACCCCACGTAGTTGCTTTTCGCTGTGCTGCACGCTTCTCGGAATATCCGCACCGGCACGCACTGTGCCTTTGCAAGTATAACCAGAACGAAAATGAAAATCACTTTCAGGGAAAGGTGAGAATAGAGCCAACTCGTGGTATGCTGTTCCTCTTTTCCCTCTACAGGATTTTCTCATCTGCAGAATAAGGCTGCAGCAACCTGTGAGAGGAACATACTAATCACTTACTTATTTCTAGGTGCTTTACAACTACTAACTCATTTAATCTCCTAACAAGTCTATTTGGTATTATTATTGTTTCATCTCATAGATGAGAAAACTAAAGTATACAGAAGTAAGTGACTTGTTTAACATCACACATCCAGCAATTAGGAGAGTGGGATTCAGCCACTCTCCAGTGCCTGCTCTCTTAGCACTATTTTCTTCTTGACTAGTTTTGATTTCTTTGTTCTCTTTTCAGTCTTTTCTATTAGTGCACATTTGCAGTAGTAATGATTACTACTGTTTGTGATGATTATCTTCCTTCTGAGGAGTTGGTACATGCACATAACACATTCTTTTTTCTTCCCCTTTCCTTCTCTTCCCTCTTACTCCTTCCATCTCTTTCTTTTTGCAAAAGATCTATAAATCAGATGCACAAGCTTAGATATTGCATGGTTTCTCTGATAGGAGAAACTGAAAATATAAATAAAGAGCAAAATAAAAGATAGGTAATAGGAATTTCATTCCAGTAATGTCCTGGAACTCAGATAGTCACAAAAAGGTTTGACTTTAAGCTTCTCGATACTGTCAAATCTGAATCATCCCTAATGCAGAGGAAAAAGTTTTTCTAGGAGAGAGAAAAACAATTTTCTTGGAAGGAAGAGCTATTGTAACAGAACGTTGAGAGATAAGTGAACATCTGAGAAGTGGAGATTGCTGAGAAGGAAGGGCCGGTAATCCCAGCTAAGATGAAGTATTTCAACTACAACCTCTCTCTACCAGTGTTTACAGCTGAAAACTGGATAGAATGTTTGATATTATATATATTTGTATTATATTACATCAGCCACAGTCTCTGGCTCACAACTTCCATAGCCCTTATTATTTCCTAATAATTAGAATAATATCGGAATGCTGTAGCCCTTGGAAAGTCTGTTTCCTCCTTGCTCTTCTCCTTCCCTCCTTTTGCCTACTGCTTTTTTCCCCCATGGCAGGCCATTGAAACTAGAATTTCTTTTCCCCAAAGTGGGTCATGGAAACTCTAATCCTCCCTGCCTTTCTGCCTTGGCACCTGCTATAAAGGGGTTCTCTGACCTACCCTGTCTGAAAGTAGATCATAAGACCCGCATCTCAGAAGGGGTCCTGAAGGAGGAAGGATGGTTGCACAGAGACCAAGAACAGTCAGATGGGCCCTGCCAGGTTTCCTCACTCTGGCTCCTAGCATTAGATCAGACCCTTTTATAGTCCAATCACTTGTTTATGTGGTTGTCCACACTTCTATTATGCTTGGGCGATGAAATCTCCATAAAACCCTGAAAGTACAAACTTCAGAGAGTGTCTGGATAGTTGGACACGTGGACACTCCTGGGGGTGCTGTTCCAGAGGGCCATGGAAACGCCACCCTTCCCACACGTCCTGCTCACGTATCTCTTTCATCCGCATGTTTTCCGGTGTCCTTTATAGTAAATTGAAGTGTAAGTAAGGGTTTTGCTGAGTTCTGTGAGCTGCTATAGCAAATTCATTGTAGTTTTTTTTAATGGCAAGGCTGGGGATTGAATGCAGGGCTTTGTGCAAGCACTCTACCACTGAGCCACATCCCAGCCCCGAGGCAAATTAATTAAACCCCGCTATATAGTCACTCTGCCAGAAGCACAGGCTTGTGGTCGGCATCTGAAGATGGAGGACAGACCTGGAGACTGAGCCCTCAACCCCGTTGGGATCAGATGTTGTCTCTGGGTAGAGTTGGGAGACACCCACTGGGGGCCTGCTGTACAATTGTTTGTGTGCTTGGTGTGGGGGGAAATCCACATACATTCAGAGTCAAAAGTGATTTGTGTTGTGACAGTACAGTAGGTGAAACTGAGTTGGTTGTTTTTTTGGTCTCTATCCTCAGAGAATGCAAATAGCAACTACATGAGAACTCTGGAAAATAATAGCAGGCAGACAGGGTACTGGAGACAAAACTTGAATATAAAAAGAAACAGGAAAATCCAAGCAGTACTAACCTTAACTAACCCTAACTAAACTTCGCGGCACTAACCCTAACTCAGCCTGACCCCTAACTTATGGGCAGAGACATCAACAGGTACTAACTCTGAGTTGACTCAGATGGTAGAGTTATCAGACAGAGACGCAAAGCAGCTACTTTCTCTGTTTGCCAGTCTTGAAGTTAATTGAAAGACTGAAGTTCTCAGCAGGGAAATAGAAACTGGTACAAATAGATTAAAAAATTAGAAACTGAAGAGATGATATCTGACATACAAATTCACTGGATAAATTTAATTGCAGAATGGCGATGATAAAGAGTTGGTGAACGTGAAGGCAAACCCATAAATTATACACGAGGGAATACAGAAAAAAATTAGAGAAAGTTGAATTATGACATGTGGTGCTGTGGAACAATATCCAAAGTTTGAAAATTCATGTTATTGTAGTCTTATCTCAGAAGGTGAAAATAAAGATATTGGTACAAAAAAAATTTTCGATGAAAGAATGAGTGAAAACGTCACGAATTTACAGAAAGACATAAAATTACAAAATAAAGAAGTTTGGTAATCTCAAACAGGATTAACTCAACAGGACACCTACTCAATCACTTCATAATCAAATTTCTGAAAACTAAAGATTAAAAATATCGAGAGCCTCCAGGGCAATATGATGGATTACACGTAAAAGAACCCTAGTCAAGTACTTTCAAGTGCTAGAATAACCCTGAGTTTGAGCCCCAGCACAAAAAAAAAATAAAAGAAAAAAAGTGCTAGAATAAAAAACTGTCCACCCAGAATTTTACACCCAGAAAAAATGTCCTTGGAGAAGTAAAGGTGAAATAAAGATATTTTCAGATGAAGGAAAATCTTGAGATAGCTTTTAGCAGACTTACTTTTTTTTTTTTTTGTACTGGGGATCGAACTCAGGGCCTTGTACTTGGTAGCCAAGTATCTAACCACTGAGCTATATCCCCAGCCCCCTGTTTGTATTTTAAAATCTTAATAAATTTTAAAAAATTAGGCTGACATGGTATTTATTATTATTATTATTACTATCATTATTATTATTATCATCAGCAGTACTGGGGATTGAACCCAGGGCATTGCACTGAATTACACACCCAGCATTTTTTTTTTTTTTTAATTTCTTTGAGACAGGGTCTTGCTAAGTTGCCCAGGCTGGCCTTGAACTTGTAATCAATCTTCCTGCCTCAGCCTCCCAAGTATTGGGATTACAGGCGTGCACCCCTGGCTTGTGGTTATATTTTTACAAAGAAATATATGACATATTTATGGATGCAATGATGCTGTGGCTGGGACTTACATAAAATACGTGAGGGTAGGAGGGTACTGACCGAACAATATTGGCCATGAATTGATTCTAGGTAAGGGACACATGGGCTTCATTATCCTACTTTCTGTAGTTTTCTATCTGTGCATAATTTTTTAAAATTATTTTAAAAAAACACTTCATAAATGTGATTTTTAAATTGTTGAATCATACTCCATCCTGTGGACATTCCACGATGTGTTTAACTATTCCTCTTTTGTTGGGATTTGGGGTTGTTTCTGATTATGCATAAGCTGAGATAAAACTGTAGTCTTTGATGACTTCTCTTAGTATTTGCTTTCTGGAGATGGAATTACTGGCTTGAAAGAGAATGGGCATTTTTAGTGTTTTAATATATTTTGTAAAGTTGCCCTTCGGAAGAGATGTTCCAAGTGAATTTCCCACAAGAGATAGGAGGGTGCCCTTCTCGTTTCTGTTATTAATTTGGTGAGGGAAAAATGTATCTTATTTTAATGTGTGTTTTTTAAATTCCCAGCGACATTGAAACCCCACTCTGCCACTGAATTGATTCTTACTATTTCAGGGAGGAAGCTGGGGGAGAAGTGTGAGAGAAAATAGATTTAGTGTTCCCTTTTCATTCTCCTCTTTGAAGGTGAGAAGCAAGCCCAGAGCCTGGATAAAGGCAGCCCTGGGTTCAAATCCAAGCCCTGCTGCTTACTAGCTCTGGATTTTGTGCAACTTTGGTCTCTCTGATCATCAGATTTTTCATGGACAAAATAGGGCAGTCATGCTGGCCTTCATGAGATGTGTGAAAACAGAGATCTATCAGTGGTAATGGAGAAAATCTGGAAATAGTGGCCCTTGCTGCGCTTGGGAATCTGAGTCTCAGGATGTACAGTGATCTCCTTCCTGTTCTGCATGGGTGCAGGAAGGGGCTCAGGCCTGAACTCCACCACATGGGGACGCCCCTGCAGGAATCGCTGCTGGTGTTGGGGTCGCTGCCTTTTTGCCTTTCATTCTTCACAGCCTCTCTACTCCGCAGTCTTTCATTCACTGCTGAGCATCAGGGCAGCAATCCCAAGCCAGGAGTCTGTGTTGGGCTATGGATGATCCTGGGGAATAAGTTCTGATTGCTAATGATATTTGTAGCATTCAGTGGCAATGCACCTTGCAGAACTTGGGCTGGACGATAGGGCGGAATTTCGGGTGGGCTCGTTCGATAGGATCTCACTTCCTTTCCAGAGTTGGATTCAGACCTGGGCGTCATCTCTCCAAGGCAGCTCAGCTAAGTTGGGGTCTCTGCCTCAACTGATCAGCCTTCCCCCAATCCCTGATCTTCCTCCCACCTCACTCTATCTATGGCCAGACGCAGAGCCTCTGCGTTGGACATCTTGCCACACACACACACACAAACACACACACACACACGCACACACCCCTTCCCGAATGCTGAGAACAGCTGAAACAGAGAAGGGGACTAGACTGTGCCTCTAAATAACATGCTTGCTTGTAGTACAAGAGAGAACTGAAAGTAATTTTTTCTCTGTTTTCTGTGTTTTGATTGGTGGGGGTTTCGTGGGCACCCTCAAAGTTCTATACAGACAAAGTGACTAGGCCATCTGGGCCTGGTACCGGGTGGGGCCAGGAAACCCTGGGCTGAGCTGCTTGGGTGCAGAATTCTCTGGAAATCAAGACTGGAAGTCAGGCCTCAGTGCTGCCTGCTTGACCTTGCTCCCAAGCTCTGGGGCCACCTCGCAGAGTTCCCGTTTTCTCCCTGAGCTCATTCAGGAGCAGGAGGTTGAACAATGGAGGTGT
Organism: Hystrix cristata; assembly: GCA_004026905.1. Classification (NCBI taxonomy): domain Eukaryota; kingdom Metazoa; phylum Chordata; class Mammalia; order Rodentia; family Hystricidae; genus Hystrix; species Hystrix cristata. Next base: position 32,236 of record PVJO010017290.1, on the reverse strand, counting down.
GAGGAGAGGGGGTCTGACTTATTTTCTACATCGAGGGAAAATCCAGAGATTTGTAGGTGTCGTTGGGAGAAGTTGGGTCCACCAGCTTCCTGTGTCTTGGGTGGGTAGTGCGCCCTGCTCGGTGGAAAAGAGAAGGGCACCTTTCCACCAGGTGTCTGCAGAGGGGGCGGCCATGTCAACAGCGAGTTAACAGTGTTACTTTTTCATCTTGAGGATCACAGAGAAATGATTATTTCACCCTCATGATTCACCTCAGTTCATAACAGGAAACTTTGAGTGTCTTAAGTAAGAGTCTCTCAGTGAATGTGTCCATTGTCCTCTTTAAAATGGAACAATGTTTTATCTATAAACTTTGTTTCCTATGGCTTTATAGAAGTTTTGAAATAGCAACACTGTGTTGGAGAAATTTAAACTAATGTAGATTTTTCTGTACAGTTTCAAAGCTCCTTCTCACCTCTCATTTCTCTTGTGGGTCACCATGATTCTGTGACACAGGGATCATTTCTGTTATTGTGAGACAAAATCTTGCCAGGTTGCCGAGGCTGGCCTTCAACTTCTGGGCTCCAGCAAGCATCCTGCCTCAGCCTTTTGGGCAGAGTAGCTGGGACAACAGGCACACATTGCTATGCTTGTCTTTGAAATGGGAGTTATTTTCCTAGTCCCTTGAGGAAATGGAGACTCAGAGAGGGTTGATGACTTTCCCAAGGACACACAGTAATTTGGCTGGAAAGCTGGGAGATCTCGCATTCGTGCCTAGCTTTTTCCATGAGGTCAGTTTTCTGTTCGTTTCAGCAACACCCTCTCGTCTGGCTCCCCTGAGGGTTGCACAGTCCTATTCGCTTTGCGGTGCACCAGTGTTTGGAACGGTTAGCACTGAGAGCGGCAAATACTGGCTTTGTTGAGAGAAATGTCAAGATCCTGGGTTAAGCCAGAGACAAATATTGATTCATGATGCTCCCAGAAAGGCCATCTCATCCTTTCAGAAATTAGGGCATCTCTGCCCCTTGGCAGCCAAGCCAGGCCCCGCTTCCTGTCGGGTCCAGGTGTATGACCCACCATTTATTACGCACCTGCCATGTGCCAGGCACGGTCCTTACTCCTCAAAGCCACCCTGGGAGGTAGGTGGTTTTGGATCCCTCCCACAGAAGAGAAAACTGAAGTGCTGAATGTTCACGCCCGTTGCCCAAGATCCCGCAGTGACTGGATAATAAAGCCAGGCACCAAATCCAGGTTTGTCAGACTCCAAAATACGATTCAAATTACATTCAGTGTCCATCTTCTAGACCCTGCCAGGCCTGTCTGAAGGACCCTGCCCACTTCAGTCCGGTCTTCAGCACGGGGGGCTGGCACCTGGGTCTTTCTGTGCCATGAGTCTTGGGTCAAATCTGACAGAGACCCTGGATCTGCAGTGGTCTGCAGTGGGGTGATGGCAGGCAAATCCCAGAATCCCTCCGAGTCTCCTTTGCTTATAAAATAGGTTCAACAACGACCTGCCTTACAGGTTTGGTTTGCAGGTTACAGAGGTGCCTGGCACATAGTGTCTAAAAGCAGTGGCCGTTATTTGTTTGGAGGTCACATCCTGTCGGGGCAGGGGGAAGGGGTGTGCAAGGGCTCTGGGCTGCAGTGTGCTTCCATGGCACCGCTGAGTGTGCATGTGCCCCTCCGCCCATTAGTCAGAGTCCTCATTAGTCATATATTGTCATTGGGCCAGCATGCGAGCTTTGGAGTTATTCTGGTGACTTCTTCTTGGTCACAGGGAGGGACACACACTGGCTTCACAGCCAGACATTCCTGGACACATCCTCTCTCTCTCAGCTTCACTTTCCTATATAAAATGTTGAAACAATAGGCTCTTATTGCTGACGGGCATTAGAGTTCTCCGTCAGTTCTGCACCATCCTTACCATGATCTCATTTACTGCATGTAATGGCCCTAAAGCTTTTGGAAGATAAAGAAATCACACACATGCTTCCCCAATATACAAAGTCAAGCATAACTGAACATTCACATGGTTTCTATCTTTCCTTGATTCTATAAATATAGGGCTATGGAGATTTTTGAATCTATTAGAAGAAATTCATCAGTGAGTAAACCTTTCTTAATAGAGCTGTCTGAGCAGTTCGGGAGCCACAGTTCTCTGTCTAAAAGCAGTTCTCTGTCTAAAAGTAGCCACAGTTCTCTGTCTAAAAGTAGCAAACAGTTCTCTGTCTTGCTTCCTGACGTGTGGGGGACACAGCGTCCCCTGCCTACGGGGTCCTGGCCGAAGTGTGTGTGCCGAGGAACTGACTCCCATCAGCAGCTTTCTTCTGTGCATCTTTCTCCTTTCTCTTTGCATGGTGCCCATTTGTCCTTGACCTGATCCTAGCAAAGGCATCAGTTTGCTAGAACGAGAAGCAAACAGTTGTTACTTCAGAGACTTTAAGGAGAAGTAGTTGCACATCAGTGATTCTGGCATTTGGGAAATGGCAGGAAACACTGGCTCTGAGTTTCCTCTTACCTAGATGGGCAGAACCACCTTGGAAAGGAAAAACAGGCCTGGTGCAGCCTCCAGTGCTGGAATCCTGCAGAAAATGACTTTCAAGACGACATTAACAGACACAGATTCTCACTGAAGACACAGTTAACTCGCCTGTTCCAAGACAGATGGGTTGGTCAGCAGACCCTTGTTAGCCGGCTTGATCTTTCGTATTTCCGTGGAAATCTTTCTCCCCGGTGTGGTGGCCATTGGGACCACCTTTGCAATTCAGCACATGGGAGTCCTGGGCAGTGCAATTAGCCCGCCTGGCTGCAGCAGCCCTGCTGTCTGTTTTAAGGGAAGGCACCTCTCTGATGTAGCTGTTACTCTGCATTTATAGGCTGAGCACAGACCTGGGGAGGAGGCTTGTATCTGATCTGGCCATCAGTGAAACTCTGGTTTTCCATTGCTGTTCTCTTGATTTCTAAGCACTTGAAGCCAGATTCTTCTGGATAAGTTTAGAATGATTTAATTTTGCCTAGCTGGGGGCTGCTGGGGCTCGTTTTTCTGAGCACTCGCCTGTGTCCAGCCCACCAGTAGAACCTGTTTTTTTCTGGAGGTATGACGAACAAGAATTGTGTTTATTGCTAGGATCAGGAGTTATGATTAAAAATAGGGTAAGCCATGCAAGCCAGAGTTTCTTGCCCATGGTCTCTAGAGACCCATTTACTGCAATAAATCTGCACAGCCAGAGAAATCAAGTTCTGTGTATCATGCTAAACTTAACAACCGATTTGGTAACAATGACAGTCTCATTCTGATTTGGCCTCTTATTGGCAGCAATAGCTCTCTTCATCTGATAACACATGAGAAGTGAAATTCTTAGTCAAAAACATCATTTCAAATCTGGGAATCATGTCAGAGGGAAACAAAATATAAGTGGTACTTGGCCTGGAAGAATTTAGGAACTGTTGGCTTTGATTAAGTTAAAAACAGCATTTGTCGTTTCAGGGTATCTGTGAAATGTCGGGATGGAGAGAGATGAAAACTCTACACTGAGGATTCATTTGGTGTTCTCAGACCAGTAAAAAGAAATGTTTAAGAAGTCTCCACTGTGTAGCCCTATTTGTGGAATGATAGTTCCTAAAACTAGTTAGAGTAGTGTTGACTGCTACCTCGAACACCTTTCTTAATCACCTTCACTCGCTCAGAACTGACAAACATTATTTTTGCTGATCTTTTATGGCTGATACCCAGCAAAATGGTCCCCCCATGATGGAGGGGTTTATATGCATGTGCAATTGCTGGAAAATATCCTCCCTCTCTGGTGGAAGGAGCGAATGTTTGGCAGGTGCCTGACATGAGAGGATGGAAAAAGGAGTCCTAACAGGATCAAGTTGCACCTCAGAAGCACAAGTTAAGACTACAGAGGTGAGCCCACAGTGGCAGAGTTTCTGGGGCCAGGACCACGGGCTGCTTCTGGGAGGCACCCTGGCTTGGGGAGAGAGCCCTCTGTGTCAGGGTGCCCAGGAGCAGAAAGCCTGGGTGCTGGGGTCCAGAGGATGGTGAGGTTTGCACATCGAGAGTTCAAGGCCATGAAGACCAGGGCAGGGAATAGGTGTCACCAGGAGATCAAAATGGTGACCAGCAGCTGGAGTTGATTTGGGAGCCCTCTGAAGGGCGTGTGTAGTGGTGACGTGTTAGCAGCACAGGCAGTTTGGGAGTTAGAATAATCTGGCTCACACTCCAGTTTGACCACTTATGGTGACATTTTGAGAACTGACTTAAACTCTCTGAGCTTCAATTTCTTAATTTACAGAAAGGGATGCTAATACCCCACACCACAGGGTGATGGTCGGGATAATATGGTAACGGGGAGTCTTAGCATCCAGTGAGAGCCCAGGAAATGGGACTCTGGACTCTTCTCACCTGGGTGTTGAAATAGCCTCTTGAAAGCTCCCCCAACCTGCTCACTACCGCAGCAGCAGCCAGATGATCGCTTTCATACATTTGTCAGCCAACTCTTTATTTAGAGCGAAAACCAACATTTTACAGCCCTCTAAAGCCCTGGGTGATTTGGCTGTTAACTTCTCTCTGGGCTTGCATCCCACTGCCTGGCTCCTCGGCCACTCTGCCCAGGGCCTTAGTGCTGGGTGGGGTGCAGGTCAGACTCCTTGCCCGGGAATTTTACTGTCCTCTCCTCCTGGAGCCCCTCCCATCAGAGAGCTGCAGGACCCTTCCCCCACCTCCTTCCAGTCTTTGCTCAGATGCCTTCTCAGTGCTACTTTCTCTGACCACCCAGTTTAAATCTCCATCCCCGGCCTGCTCTATCCTCTGCTGTGTCCATTCTTTTGCCTTACTTTTAATTTTTTGCATAGCAGTTATTCCCTCCCAAAGCACCATGTGTGTATGTATTTTGTTTGACTCTGTCTCCTCACTAGAGGGCAAGTGCTGGGGGTGAGGGGTTTCTGCCCGGTTTCTCTGCCCCTTGTCTGCAGTCTGGCTCACAGTAGACAAAGAGCATTTGCTGGATGAATGAACCTATTCTGAGCATTGGTGTATGTTTTCCTACAGGCTTCGGTACCACAGCAAGGTAGAATAGCTCAGTCCTCCCTATTCATTTCTCCTCCCAAAGCTCAGACACTATTGGGCTTAGATCTGTTTAGGTATTAAAAAAAGAAAAACAATTAGGAGAACTTGAAATCACTGAATCTCAACCAGCCTTGAAATCTAACACTAAGCCTGCAGGACACAGAGCAGGGGTATAGGTGAAACAACAGCGTAAGGAAGTCGTCAACCAGCTGCAGAGCAGGGGACATTCCAGAGGACAAATGACACGGTTACCTCCATGAAAAAGAAGGGAACTAATGGACTGGGGAGTTGTAGATGAAAAGCGACTTGAAAATGGCATGTCTTCCAAACTGCGCCGACCTTGTTTAGATCCTCATTGAACAATTTAGTGTCAAGGACGTACTTGAGAGGGTTGGCAAAAATCTTTGAGCAGATTGGATTTTAGGCGTTACTTGCCTCATAGTCATACGTAATCCTCGAATGTAGACTAAGACATTCTCTGGAAGAATCTGAAGAATTAAACTCTGTAGAAAATCATTTGAGGGCCTGTGTCTTCAATTCTCCTAGGGATAGTACCCACCTAATACCTAGATTCTGGGAAGTAACCCAGTACATTCCAAGCAGTGAGATCTCAGGGCATCAGGACTTAACTATCTCGTGGATCTCCAGTTGAAAAGAGCTAGTAGAGGGGGACTAATATGAACTCTGACGTTTCTTCTGGGTGCTCCGGGAGGAAAAAAATGTGATAGGGAATAGTAATGATCAGGAGGAAGTGAAATAGCTCCTCTTCCTGAGGTAGAGGCGGACCTATTTTCTTTCTTTTTGCCTTTTCTTTGTAGTGGAGAGGCGTGATGTAGTGTGGCAGGTGGAGGAAAGAGGTGTGGTCACATTGCTTGGGAGGGGTGCAGTGCGTTTTTCAACCCTCTATAGGCTCCTTTTGCTTTTTCCTCCTCTGCTCACTTTTGATTTATGAAGCAGAGTGCAGCTTGGTCTTTAGTGTGGTAAGACTGGGGGAAATGCCTGGGGGGGGGGTTGGCACTTCTGTTACCTGTACTGGGGAGTGGGAACCGCGTGGAAGGAGAGCTAATGGGGGGTGTGAAGGGGCTATTTTTGATCAGGCACCTGTCAGATGCAAATGCCAATATTTCTGCAGAAGTGCATTTGTTTGTCTGTAGGGCACAAGGGTGGAGACAGTAGCAAATGGCTGTTACTTCTTTTGCCTCATGTGCTCAGGGTGACTGGCTGTGGCTGGGAGTCCCTGCCCTGTAGATGTTCTGCCTCTGGGCTCTTAGAAAATCTCCACGGAGGGGTGCTCAGGTGTGTCAGGAGCTTCCTCATCTTCTCCATCAGTGTCTGCCTGGCTGGGAAAAGATCTGATCGCTAGTAAAAGACCCTTTCTGTAGCCTTAGTCTGGAACCCTCAGGTCAGACGGGAATGAAAGCGTGTTATATGAGAACTTTGCTAGGGCAGGGAGGCTCTCCCCTACCCCCTTAGCCCTTGAGTAAGGCGAGTCCTCCGGTAAACTTTCGCAAAAAGCGGCTTCTCACACTAAACTCTTCAAGGGTTCTTAAACTCGCCTCTCACATTCACCAGCTGCAAACTGTTTCCTGTTGTAGATCACATTTCTGATCGTTGGTGTCCTTTTGAGTAGAAGAGTAACATCAGGTTTTTTTTTTCTTTCTTTTTTTTTTTTTAACTAGTGTATGTTTGCAGTCACTTTGGGGAACTGGTACAAGTATATAGCATATCTTGATCATTTTTTATCTTTTCCCCACTTTGTCTCTTTCCTCTTCCCCCTCCCTCAGGCTTCTTTCCCCATCTTGGGGGATTCATTTTAGGGGACTGGTACATAATATGTAGCACATTTTGATCATTTGTTATTTTTTATTAGTGTGTTTGCAGTACGTAATGTTTGTATTCCTTGTGTGAAATTGGTTCATGTACATAACACAACCTAATCCCTTTTTTCATCCCTTTTCCCTTCTTTCCTTCACCTTCCCTTCCATCTCTCGATTCCCTTCGCATTTGAGAAAGATCTATCTCCCTCCTTCCTAGTATCTATCTTTTGTTTTGGTCTTTATTTATACTTTGGGTTCCTTATATAAGAGAGCTCTGTGGATTTATTTCACTTAAAACTGTGATTTCAAGGTGCATCTATTTTCCTACAAATGACTCAAATTTATCTTTCTTTATAGCAGAGTAGTATTCCACTGTGTATAAATACCATATTTTCCTTACCTAGTCATCTGTTGATGGACATACAGGCTGCTTCCAAGATTTAGCTATTATGCCTTGTGCTGCTATATACACGGGTGTGCATGTGTCATTGCAATATGATGTCTCTAACTCTTTCATTTGGTTTCTACTCCTTTTGGTTTCTACCATCACTTCTTTATTTTGGTCTTTTATTTATTTCTGTCTTAGGTTTTTCATAGGAGAGAAATCATGCAATAATATTTAGCTTTCTGTGTCTATCTTATTTCACTTAACGTTATGGTCTCAAGTTCCGTCCCTTTTCCTGTAGATGATATATCTTGACCCATGAAGGCTTCCACCAAATAGAACTTAGTGACCAGGAGCTGGGACATTGGCGCCCAGCAGCTTGAACACGTTTCTTTAGGACTCTGAGAAGCATTAGTCTAACCATACAGTCTTAGCCACTATGGTTGCTGCTGGAATTAAGAGAGCTTTACCACAGTCTAGGAGCTTTAGCACATGCTAAATGCTCAATAATTATTAACTCAAATAAAGTGATAAAATTTGCCATTAAATTATTGCCACATCTTGTAGAGGTAAACGTCTAAGTATTGCTGTCTTATCTTACAGATGAGGCTTATAGAAGTTGATTAACTGGCTTAAGATCATACACTGATAGGTAGAAAAACCAAGATTTGCATGTGGGTTTTTGAGCTGAAAACCCCAGTGGGCTTTTTGCACAACCAGGGTATCTTGGAGTGTTGGTAAGGAACTTGGGTTTTCCCCAATTTCTCACACATTAATAGTTTTGCAAAATGTCATAAAATGGATTATTGAAGAATGAAATAGAAAAAAGGCATCCAAAAAATGCGAGCCTCGTGTAAAAGTTGTATTATTATTATTAGGGTCAAAAGACATTAAAAAACCTTGTAAATTACTATAAAAGTTGTTTACATTCATTTTCTGTACTTTTCTCATCCTGGAACTTGAAAATCATACTCAGACCAGCACTTATCTGCAGGTTTTGCTTTGAGTAGCACCATCCTAAGCTACTGTTTCTCAGAGCTTGGTGCAAACAGGCTGAGCACGCCCATCAGAGTCCCCTGGCAGTCTTGTTTGGTGATGGTTGCTCAGCCCTGCCCCAGTTACCTGCATCGGAATAATTGAGACCGAATTCAAGAACCTACATTTTAACAAGTAATTTTAATAATTCTGATGTGCTGAGTCCGACAATCATTGTTCTTTGCAATGTTGCCTTTTCTCTAAGGTAACAGATGAAAGGGTGTTTTAGTTACTTTTCTTTTGTTGCTGGGACAAAATACCCAACACTCAAAGTTAGGGGAAGAAAGGTTTATTTGGCTCACAGTTTGTAGAGGTTTCAGTCCACAGTCAGCTGGGTCCGAGGCAGGGTGGGCTGGCAGACAGGCAGAAGGCAGCCAGGTAAGCAAGGGATGCAAACAAGGGGCCTAATCAGCTTCTTCCTGTATTTTATATTTTATCCAGGCTACCTGGCTTTAGGGTGAGCAGTACTCCCACCCTTAATCCTAATACCCTTAATTTTAGTGTCACATCCTTGATCCCAGCAGAACCATGCCAAACCAATCAGTGGACTAATTTAGTAATCACACACTCTAGATCCAGCTACCTCTTACCACATGAGGCTGTGGGGGGGACATCTAGACACAAACCATAACAAAGGGTAAGTACTAGCAAAGCAAACACAGTATTTTATTCCAGCTGTCCCATTGCCAACCCGTTTCCTTCCCTCATTTCAACCCTCCCTCTAGAAACTCATGGATAGAATCTGCTTTCTGAATTTGTTTTAGGGCACTTCATTGATGTGTATTGAGTGCAAATTGCAGGCTGGATAAAGGAGGACCAGACCACAACATATGGCAAATTGAGAGTAAATACAGGTAAATTACAGTGTAGAACCTGGAGTATTTCAGTGTATCGGGGTGGGGGAGATGAGGACAAACCAGTCATAGAGACTACTGAGGAGTGACTAGTAATGTGGAGAACAACTAGAGTATAGGTTTTGGAAGCCAAGTGAAGAGTGTGTATCCAGGAGGAAGAAGTGACCAGCTATGTAATGTACTGCTGGTGGGTGGCTGATGTGAAGACTGAGCGCTGGCCACCTGATCAGTGACACGAAGGTCTTCAGTGATCCACCTGCGGAGAAGGGGGAGCCCTGATTGGAGTGGGTTCAAGTGAGAGTCAGAAGATGGGAATAGGAAACGGTAACTATGGACAGTCTTTCAGAGAGTTTTACAGCAGAGTTTGATTTTAGAGAACTAGGCCTGGGGCTAGAAGGTGAAATGAGGTCAGGAGATTTAGGGGAAATGTTAGAGAAATGTTATTTAGAACTCACACAGTTGCTTAATATGTACGCTTTTGTAAAGCCATGTGTTTTTTAGTTAATTCCTCCAGTAAAACAGAAATAATTGTTTTAATGTTTTTCTTTAAGCTTTTTTAAACTCTCTCCACTCCCCAACAATGCCTTTGATGGAGAAGAAAATAGTTTGTAAATCACTCTTGTTCCTTACATAGCTATAAATACATACATTTGCAAAATGGCATTGCATTTGCTTTATCTATTTTTTGGCTAAAGAATTTTAAAGTAAATTTTATGTCTCATTGTTATTTTGCATAACCACAATACTATAATTATACCTAATGAAATTAACTCTAATTAGTTATATTGTATAATACCCGATGTATATTAAAATCACATTTATCTCCAAAGATATTTTGTTCAAATTAAGGCTCAAGCAAAGTCTATGTCTTATGTTATTGTTATGTCTTTTAAACTATTTGGTTTTCATGTCCTTTGACTTGTTCATGAAACCAATCGATTGTCCTATAGAAAGTCCTACTTTACGAATCTCCGGTAACTTCCTATTGTGTCATTTAATTTGTTCTTCTTTCTTCTGTGTTTCCTAAAAACTGGAACTGTGCATAAAGACTTGATTCTGTCCATCTGAGGTCTGTGTCTGCTTCCTGTTGCCTCCCGTCAGAAGGCACATTCTGTCTAGGTGCCTCGTTGTTAGCAACGCTGAGAGTGACGGACCAGTGAGGGGGTGCCTGAATTGCGAGGAGTGTTTTATTTTTGGTTTTTGATGGAAATGACTGTTGAGAAAGGGCTCCCTGTGATGCAGAAGGAAAAGGGGGAGATTTTATGAAACAATTTCCTTCAGTAGAGAAGAGTGTTTTGGATCTAATGGATAAGTGCTGGACATTGCAATATTGGACACAGCCTGTTCACTATGAAAACGAGAGACCTACGGTCATAAATGTGAGGAATGTACTTTGAGGTAGGGGCTTGAGGAAGTTCTGTTTTGGTACCTTCTTTTTTCTCCATGAACAAGAAGCAAGTTTATTGTGGGAGAGTGAGAATGAGCTGATAGAGGTCAAACAGAACTCCAGGAGAGTGCCGGGGAAATACACACACTAGGAAAGCACTAAAGGCCTGCAGGCAGTTAGCGATCAGTATTGTGAAATGAAGTCAGCAAAAACTGTTGTGTGATTTTTTTTTTTTTTCGGTCAAGTTTAGTTGTGTTTAGCTGGTGTGGAGGAGGACAGAGGTAGGATGTAACCAGGATTGGGTTTTAGCCAGCCATACATGAAGCGAGGGCACGAGGCACAGAGCATGGAATTTAAGGTGGGTAGGAAGGGAAGTGAGGATGTGTGGGAAGAGGAGGGCAGCAACAAAGTGGTAGGATGAGCCATAGAAGAGTTGGGCTCGAAGTTGGGCTACTGGCTGTACTAAGCTACAAAGACAAGGGTGATGATTGGAGGGTGGATGTCTGCTATTGAGATTATGGAGAAGGTACATTTTTTAGAAATAACAAGATCAGAGCTGTGATCCTGAGAGTGAGTGACTGAAATCACAATCCTGGGGGTAGAGGAGCTCAAAGGACTGTGCGTCCAGGAGACTAAAATAGCCTGTAGGCGGATATGAAGACCACAAAGAGTCGTGACAGAAATAGCAGCGGGGAAAGTTGAAGCAAGCAAGGAGTTAAAATATTCAAAGAACGAAGAGGTGTATCTTGGCTGAAGCAAAGACGACCACAGCAAGAGAGGCTGGGTAGCAGCAGGTGGTGTAGTCTGCACAGGGTCGCTGCAGAGCGGAATGGGCTTGATGCGTGTAGGTTCTTCAGACTGAGGCTCATGCGGCATGTGATAAACAAATGGTGGGTGCTCTCCGCTCGAGCTTGTGTGACTCCAGGGAGCAGAGCTCACGTCATGGGTTTGTTGTTACAGGGAAGCGGATTTTCCTTCATTTTAGTCTTTCTGAGAGACACAGCTGTGTGCAGAGCCATGTGCGACCTTGTAGGTCAGTCCCTTTCATGCAGTGAGTCGGACAGACTAAATGAGCACTGTGTGACAGTGCTCTACAGGGCGCTGAGGGGATGGGCGGGTGGGACTCGCACGTAGTGGGGAGGAGGAAAGACTGTGGGAGAGTTAGCTTCGTTCTTCCATTCAAACACCCCTGAACATTTGAACAGAGATTGTTCTAGAAGCAGGAGACCAGATGAGTCTTGAAGGAAGGGACTCTCAACATGGTTGGGACAGGTCTGTAGTCAGAAAAATGTCACATAATTCGATGACAGCTAGAACGGGCACGGTGGGGTCATGTTGGTCCCGGTGGGGCCAAGGAAGGCTTCAAAGTCAGGCGGTACTCAAGTGTGTTGGAGGCCGAGTGGGCACGGCCCGTGTGAACAGGCGGGGCAGAGCAGCCCTTGCAGAAGGAACTTCAAAGACATTCGTGCAAAGGCACGAAGGAGCCGGGAATATTTTAAGTGCCACCGAGTTGCTTTGGGCAAATTATTTATCTTTTCTGACTCAGTTTCCCTACTTGTAACATGGGGATAGTAGTGGTATCTGTAGTGTAGGAGAAAGTGAAGAGTAAGTGACATGGTGTGCATGGTACTTGTCACGGGCACTGGCGCAATCCCTATACGTGTGTTATCTTACTTTAGTTTGTAAATAGTTCTCCTCTGAGATGGGATCTGCGGTTACTCCCACAGTACAGGTACATTTCCTGGGTCTTGGGGGATTAAGTAACCCAAAGTCAGGAAGCTGGTGACAAGCAGATTAGTCTCCAAAGCTTGTACACTTTTTTTTTTTCATTAGTTCATGTTTGCAGCACATAATCATTACATTCCTCATGGGAAGTTGGCACACATTGTAACACATCTTAATTCTTTTTCTTCCCTTTCCTCTACTCCCCACCCACCACCTCTTGATCCTCTTCCCATTTGCAAAACCTCTATCTCCCTGTTTCCTATTATGTATCTTTTATTTTGGTCTTTAAATTACTTATACTTTAAATTTCTCATATAAGAGAAACCATATGATATTTAAGCTTGTGTGTCTGATTTGTTAATCAATAGTTATTAATTTATTAACCAGTAACCTTACACTTCACGTTATTGTCTCTAGGTGCATCCATTTTTCTACAAATGACACACACTTATCTTTCTTTATGGCAGCGTAGTACTCCATTGTGTGTAAATACCACATCTTTATCCACTCATCTGTTGATGGACACATGGGCTGCTTCCAAGACTTAGTTCTTCTGAGTTGTGCTGCTATAAACACGGGTGTGCACATATCACTGTAACATGATGTCTTAACTGTTTTGGGACAAAACCTAGAAGGGGAACAGCTGAGTCAAATGAAATTTCTGTTTTTAGTTTTTTGAGGAAGCTCTACGTTGATTTCTATAGTGGTTGTACAGGTTTGTATTCCCATCAACGATGTAGAAAGGGTCCCCGTTTTTCTAGCAGCCTTATCGATCCTTGTTATTATTTGATTTCTTGATGACAGCTATTCTTTCTAGATTTAAGATAGAAGCTAATGTTTTAATTTGCACTTCTTCATGGCCAGAGACGTTGAACATTTCTTCATGCATTTATTGCCCATTTGTGCTTCTTCTGAGAAGAGTCTGCTCATTTCGGTTGTCACTGAGTCTTTTATTTTGGGGGCCTAATTTATTGAGTTTTTATGTATTGGAGACATTAATTCTCTGAGGAGTTGCTGGCAAAGGTTGGTAGGTTGTCTCTTCACTCTGTTGTTTGTTTCCTTTGCTGCACAGAAGCTTTTACATTCCATATAATCCTATTTGTTGATTCTTGGTGTTATTTCTTGTGCAATTCAAATTCTGCTCAGGAAATCCTTGTCTATGCCTATATCTTCAAAAGCTTTACCAAAAAAAAAAAAAAGTTTTACCTATTTCATTTTCTAGTAGATTCAGTGTTTCTGTTTTAGTATTTAGATCTTTGATCTGTTTTGATTATATTTTAGTACATGGTAAGAGATACTGGTCTAGATTTAGTCTTCTCCATTTGTATAGCCTGTTTTCCCAGCATCATTTGCTAAAGAGGGTATCTCTCCTCCAGCATGTGTTTTTGGCCCCATTTTCAAGGATCAGATGACTGAACGTGACTGGGTTTGTTTCTGCAGACTCTATTCTGTTATCGTTCCACATTTGTGTTTTTGTGCCAGGACCATGCTGTTTTTATCACTATGATCACTTTTATCAGCTTTGTAATGTAACTTGAAATCTGGGATTGTAACATCTCCAGCTATGCTCTTATTGCCCAGGATTGTTTTTGCCATTCTGGTTGTCTTCTGGTTCCACATGAATTTTAGGGTTGTTTTTTCTAGTTCTTTCAGGAATGCTGTTGGTATTTTGATTAGGATTGCATTGAATCTATATATCAGTTTTGGTAGTGCGGCCATTTTGACAATATTGGTTCTACGTGTACAGGACCAGGGGATGTCTTTCCATTTTCTGATGTCCTCTTCTATTTCCTTTTTTAGAGTACTATCGTTTTCGTGATACAGTTCTTTTACTTCCTTTGTTAGATTAGTTCCTAAGTATTTAAATTTTCCTGAAGATACTGTGAATGATATTGTTTTCCTAATTTCTTTCTTGGTGAGTTCATTATTGGTGTACAGGAGCTCTACTGATTTTTATATGTTGATTTTGTATTATGCCAAAGCTTGTACTTTTGACCCTTAATCTGTAATTGGTATGCGCACATAGCTAGTACTAAATAAACGGTAGTCATCATTATCAGGATTGTTAGTTTGTCAACTAGAGTTGAGTGTTTTGTCATTGCTGTGTAGCTGGCTGAAGATCACCGGTGCTGTTGTTTCCAGCAGCAGTAACTATTTCCGGAAGGCCCTCATCACCTACAGTAGATCTGGTAGACACTGTCACCATGTGTGTATTTACTGGCTGATATTTGGAAATCTAGAGCAGTGGTGATTTTTATCTTTTCAGGGGGCAAGTCTCTCCTAGCAGATGCAGCTGACCTGAGAAGGAAGGAGCTGTACTTGAGGTACTCTTACGATGTCTGTGGGCAGAACTCAAATGAAAGTCTCGCATCCCAGCAGCCCATGTGTGAGGAGATGAGAGTGAACCATCATACACAGGCCAGAGGTATCATCCAGAGGCCGTATGACTAGCCTCAGTGTTCTCTGTAGGGAGCAAAAAAACCTCTTCCATCAACAGTGTGTGAAATGGGCAGAGCTCTGACAAGAGCTGCTTCAAACAGCAAAAACTTATTGGGCACCTATTATGTGCTCAGTGCTCACCCAGTATCTGGAGACATTCACTGGTGATATTAGTGAAGAAGGCTGACAGAGTTCCTACTTACAGAACTTACATTACTGGTGGAAGGAGACAGACAGCAATCAGTTAATAATATGAGTGCGTTCACGAACCCTGATGCCATAGAGGAAGCGTGCTGAAGAATGAGAGCTCTCAAAGTCATTTTCCGACTCTCCCAGGAGCTCGCCCCCAACACCATTTCTTTTCTTTTCTGAATTGATGAGGGGAGCCCTGAATTTTCTGACCAAGGACTGAGTGAAGCTTCTCGCTTGTGCCCTGTCTGTCACACCCAAGGCCCGCCTGCCTGTCTCCTGGCCATGAGCAGCTGGGCTTCTCCCCACCAGAACCCCTTCTTGAAAGGAGGATTTTCTACTGGTTCATGTGGTCATGTTCATTTTGCTTCTTCTTAATGTCGCATCTCCTAGGACAGCCTTCAAGGCCAGCCTGATTTCGTGCATCAAGCCGATACACAAAGTTGAAGTGTATTTTCTGTATGGTCCCCAGTAGCTTGCCTTGCTTATCGTGCTAACATAATAAGAATAGTGAGGTCAAAGTGATACAGTTCAGACAAGGGACTAACATCTAGAATATATAAAGAACTCAAAAAAATCAGACCCCCCCAAATGTAAAGACTCAGTCCAAAAGTGGGCAGCTGAAATGAATAGACACTTCTCAGATGAATTAGAAACAGCAAATAAACATATGAAGAGTGTTCAACATCACTGGTCATTCGAGAGATGCAAATTAAAGTGACACTGAGATTCCATCTCACTCCACAAAGAATGGCTATTATCAACAAATCAGCCAATAACAAATGCTGGAGGGGCTGTGGGGAAAAAGGAACCCTTCTCCACTGTTGGTGGGAAGGTAGACTGGTGCAACCGCTATGGAAATCAGTGTGGAGATTCCTCAGGAAACTAGGACTAGAGATTCCATTTGACCCAGCTATTCCCCTTCTTGGTATCTTCCCAAAAGAATTAAAAGCATCAAACCGCAGCAATACATGCACACTCGTGTTTATAGCGGCACGGTTTGTAATAGCTAAATCTTGGAGACAGCCCAAATGCCCATCAAATCAGGAATGGATAAGAAAATGTGTTTTTTTTTTTTTAATACAGCGGAGTACTGCTCTACCATAAAGAATGATAAGCTTGAGATATTTCTAGGTAATGGATGCATCTTGAGACCATACTCTTAAGTGAAATAAATTGGACACACATGTTTAAATACCACATTATTTCTCTCGTGTGAGAAACAGAAAGTGTAAATAAAAACTAAAATGTATTATATTGGGAAAAGGAAGAATGTTCAAATGGGAAAGGGAACAAGGGAGGAGGAGGTGGAAAGGAACAGAGGGACAAGAGAAATAAGAAACAGAAGGAAAAAATGGAAAAAAGCTTTTGTAAATAAGGAGGGTGGAGGGGGCGAGGGGAGAGGAGGGGAACAGGAAAAAAAGAAGCAGCAAGATACATCATGTACAGGTACAAATCCCCTGTGATGAATGTTATCATCTGGTCATTCGGGACCAAGGACAGAGTGGTACATCTAAAATAAAAATAAATAAATAAAGTGACTGACACAAAGAATCCTTTAAAATAAGAAAAAAATATTAAAAAAAACCCATAGTGATGTGGTGCAAACTAACCTTTCATTTTATCAGTTTTCAGGTCTCAACCTTTTACATTTTTTTCTAGTTATTTGGAAGTGCCTAACTTTTAGTTGTAATAATGTATGCAGAGATTACTTTCTATTTTGCTTTCTTCATTATAATATACTAAATATTTTCTTCCTTATGATCACATACATTCACACACAATTGTTTATACTCTTTCAAGTGGATGTATGATAGTTTAGCTGTTCCTGGAAGTTTAGTTGTTCACAAATTTTCACTATAAGCTTAAAAAAATTTTTAAAGCACCTTTTTTTTCTTTTTTCTGACACACATATTGCTTTATAGAACTCACATTCCTATCTCAATCTTTATCAGTCCTTACCACAACCGTGCAAAGTACAGAATCATTTTACGCATGAGGAAATTGAAATATATAATCTTATTTTTCTTTTGAATTATTTGTGCATTCTGATTTCCTAGATGTTTGGTAACTTCATCAGTAGTCATAAACTCTTAGTTCGTTTGCTCGACTACTTTCTGGAAATGCTAAACTAATTTACAGTTCTCCTTCAAATATTTACCAATCTCATTATCCTGTCCAGCAATGAATATGAACATTCTGAAGACAGCTGACCGACATAAATTGTATAAACTAGAATCTTACTGTTCAAGGTACCACCTTTGGCATTCTCTCAAAATCAGTCATAATGTCATGTGCTTGTTAATTACGATTTTTATTTTGTGATTTGTCCCTTGCGTTGACTGTGTCTTTATTCTGAGAGGCTTTTATTGTGCTAACCCTGCTTTGTACTTAGACTCTTGTTTCCCTTTTTATTATAGTATTTTTTCATCGTGTAGAAGTTGAAATCTCCTTGCTGTTGAGTCTATTAAACTTTTCCTTTGCTATTTTTTATTCTGCATCAAAATAACTGACAAATATAGTTATATTTTTAAGCTTTTTAAAATTATATTTTACATATTTTATCTCAAAGAATAATTATTGCACATTTTAGAAATTTTGTAACATATGTAAAATTACAAGAAATGGAAATATTCTACCATCTTGGATGTACTTTTTCTAGTACTTTCTCTTATGCACACATATATAATTATATTTGAGTTGGGATAGTATTTGTAGTTTTGGAACCTATTTTTTTGGTTAAAAAGTATACTGATTGAACTTTTACATATCATTAAATATCTTTTGGAAATACAGAGTTTTTTGAAAATCTGTCTGGAGTTTATTTTGAAACTACTTGTTGCTTATCCCTAAGCAGAGATGAGTCGGTCATTTCTTCCCAGGAGGGCTGGTGGTCCCCACTTTGTTTTTCTAGGACGTTTCCTCTATCAGCATGCGACTAGGCGCTCTGTGGTGGCCACCTGGCCACATCACTGAATCTATAATGAGCACTTTACTCTTCTCTGCGCTCGGGGCTTTCTGGGTTATGCCACAAGAGAGGCCCACAGAAGCCCCGTCGGTGCTGTTAATGTTTAACCCTGTTCTGCTAGAAACTGCTCTCACCTCCTCATTTTTTGCCTTTGCAGACGTGCTTTTATCATCCTGAGAAAAATGAGCTTGGTCTTCAGACGCAGTAAAGCCAACCTCCCTGCCATGGAGAACGGCGCTAGCTCCTGAGGACCTGGGGGCCTGCGGCCCCGGGGGACGAGCCAACAGCAGGTAAGCAACCCCTGTGAGCTAGCAGAGGGTACCTTCCCCGGCGAAGAAGGGTGTGACGGATGGCTGGTGAAGAGTCTCAGAGTCTCCGTGTCAGACTGCGGCTTCACTGTCTTCCTGTGCTCTGGGGGAGGGTGGGGATACAGTGGGGGATGGCTTGCCCATTTCTAGAAGCTATAAAAGGATTTGAGTTAGTCCGTCATTCACTAGTCCTTTTATGAGCACCTAGTATGTGCCAAGTACTGCATTTGATACTGAACATGCTTTGATGATTAGATCAGGGCAGAATTTCTTACTTTTCTTCCTGCTGGTGCAGGGTAGGCTTGGACTCTGTGGGAGATTACGAGAGTTGTTATTGTATTCTTTTTCTAGAAGCCTCACGGTGGTTGTAAGGGCTCACTGATGCAGTCACATCGGTTCAGTGATTCTCTTGGGCATCCTCTCTGCTCAAGGCACGCTCCTGCGGCCTCTAGTTCATCAATGATGCCAGGAGAAGTTTTCCTCTCTAGCAGTGGAGTTGGCATGAGAAGCAAGCGTTACAAAGCGCTGGTCACAAGCAGCAGGGTGCAGGGACAGTGATGAAGTGGAGGTGAATGTCACCGAAGGTTGGGGGCAGACGGCGCAGCAGTGCAGATGGCAGGAGGCCTAAGAAATCATCAGGTGTGATAAGAAAATTGAGAGCATTTGTGGAGAACAGTGTGCTCTTTTTTTCCCCTGGTGGCCTGTTTAGATGAAGCCTGCTCCCTTCTCTGTCTTGTCAGAACAGCCTGAGAGATGAGCGAGGGTCTTGCAGCGCCCAGTGCCTGAGACCTGAAGCTCCATTCAGCTGGCAAATGTGGAGCCTCACACAAAGGTCCCGTTGGGGACCACGCGAGCCCGATGTCGGGGTTCAGATGACTCTTCCGGGCCGTGACTGGCACAGACCTCCGTGGCTCAGGCCATCTGAGAGTTGCAGGACCACGCTTGGGCCTGGATGAGTGCGGGAATTCCTTGTTCCTGAGAATGGAGAAAATCTCCCACCACTCCCAGCTCCCGTGGCAGAGAACGAGGCCTCTCCCGCTGTCTCCCCTCACTGATGTGTGGAAAAGTCAAGTTCAAAGTCTGTCATTTCCAAATCACTTGGGCAACTTTGAAACTTACTTGTATTTCCCAAATCTCAAATCTTTTCAGCTACAAATGGAGTTCATAAAATCTGCTCTGCTTATATCAAAGGTTCTTTGGGGTCTTATAAAACCTAACTAATGTGAAAGGCTCAGAGTGGTAAGCAGCGCCCACGCCGATGGCTGGTAGGTTGCTAACAGTGAAGGTGGCTTTTCTTTCATGGTTCGACAGATTGAGTTGCTACTCCAGGCACCTGATTTCTGAGTCCTGACAGCCAACATCAGATCTTCGCTGCTCCTCATCAGATTCCTGTCCTGTAGTGGACAGACCAGGAACCTTTCGAGTCTGCCATGGTTGGCTTAGGGTCTTGTTTCTGATAAGCTATTGATCTTGGGCAAGCCCTATAGTCCTGATAAGGCTCCTTCTTCATTTTCTGAACTAGAAGTGTAAATATCAGTCCCATAGCGATTCAGTGAGATATTGCAGGTCAAGGGCCTCCTCAAAGTCTGTTTCTTCTCTAGTTCTTCTTGAGCTGTCAAGCGGTCATGTGATTAGTTGTGTTCTCTGTTCAGTGGGACTTTAACCCCTTGCTTCCTGGTGATGTCACAAGACCCCTGTTTCCTGCTTCATGATCGTGTGTCAGAATTCATCTTTCTCTGAGTACATTTTGCTACACCTGAGTTTCTAAACGCCCAGTTCGGGAACAGGAGGAGACACGGTTTGGGTTGGTGGTGTCATTGGGTCCCAAGAGTGATCTTGGTGTCAGTCAGTTGAAGAGCCGTGCATGGGAGCCTGCAGCTCAGGCTGATGAGTTCTGGCCAGTGGTCCACTCTGCCACCTTCACGGGCCCGCGTCTTCCCCACAGGGCTCTTTTGCTGAGGCGCTTCTTTTCTGTCTCTGCTCAGAATGCCTCCCCTGGCTTTGTGCTTACTTCGCACCAGTCCCATTGACCTGGTTTCTTGCTCGGTCTTCTCGGCACTCCATGACTGAGCTAGGCAGAGCTAATCATTCCACAGAAACTTAGGGACAGAGACACTCACTTGCTCATGATCACCAGCATGGGGATAAGCACTCAGGTTTCATGAATGCCCTGTCCAGCACTCCTACTACCTTATTCCCCAAATCCTTAGGAGCAGGCTTCATGAGAAAGGCCTCCAGACTCCAAGCTGGTGGGTAAAAGCCCAGGGTGAATTGCTCTGACTCATTAACATAAATAAATCCAGTGGCTGAGGAAAGAATTTAATGTTTTTCAAAACATACAGACCTTGTTTGAGTTCAAAGTGCTTCTATCTTTCACAGGGTTACACAAGAAATTCTGAGAGAACAAAGTAGGTTTTTACCCAGATACAAAGGGGACTGTCGGGGCTCTATTTGCTTACTGATTTCCGTTTTTCAGAACTTTCACGGTACTGTATAGAAGAAAGGCCTTGGATTATGGAATCAAGGGCAAAGAGACTCGACCCTCAGTGGAACCATTTTCTTAGCTCTGGAATCTCGGCCATGTCCTTCAGCCGCTCAGAGCCTCTGGCTACTAATGTATTAAAATGGAGATAATAACGCCTTCTTGGATAGAGGTGGTCAGAGCCCATCTGCACAGCTCAGGAGGTGCCCTCATATTAGCCTGTGATGTGCCTGGTGTTTTCTGGAGCTATGCATCACAGTGACCCTGGTTATGCCAGGAAATTAAATAAAATAGCAACATCTGGTGTACTTAATACATTTTTTTCAGTTTTTAAATTGGCCGTGTCTGCTCGCTTATCAAGATTTCCTATTCTCTGGCGTGAGATGAGCTTGCTTCCTGTGCTAAGGGTGCTTGTCTTGCAGCACACTGCACAAAACTGAACTGAAGCTGAACTTGGTCTTATTCTCAAGCAGGAGTTGGGTATCACAGTTGTGGCAGGACTGTGTCCTGAGTCGCTGGCAGCATCCGGAGCAAGGGCCTTTCTTTGCCCATTGTAAGTGACTTAGGATTTTAAAGAGTCCAGGTACTGTGGTGTAGATAAGTCAGCCTGTTCTTCCTTTTCATCCTAGTTTTCCAAGCATTGTGCTGCATTTCTCAGACAGTCCAAGGCTCTAGGAACTTCATGAAGAGTCGGATACGGTTCCTAATTTCAGGGGCTCAGAGTGAGGCTTCTTGAGGGAGCTAGATGAAGGCAACCAGAAACTAAGATTCAGAGTACAAAAATAAGTATACTGAAAGTATTCAGAGCCCAGATGGAAGAAGGGAGTGTCGGAGGGAGTTCATTGATAGCACAAATTATGGATGAATTTTTCTGAGAGTTGCTCAAGAGTCTGTAGTTGGTAGGAGGTAGACCAGGGCTGACTTTCAAGTCGCCTCACTTTAAATTAATTGCTCGGCCCATTGACCCCCTGCGTGCCCTTGTTGAATGCTCTTTACATCATTTATTTCCCCTTGTGCTGCTTTTTGTAGGTTTGTTTTCCTGCTTGAAAACAGAGCTACACACAGCTTTCATTATGATTCACACCAACCTGAAGAAAAAGTTCAGCTACTTTGTCCTGGCCTTTCTCCTGTTTGCGGTCATCTGTGTGTGGAAGGAAAGGAAGAAAGGGGGTTACTATGACTCCCTTAAAATGCAAGCCAAGGAATTCCAGGTGCCGAAGAGCCTTGAGAAACTGACCACGGGCTCCGGTTCCCGCTCTGTGTCATCGAGCAGCACCCAAGTCCCCCACCGGCTTGGCCAGACCCTCAGCCCCAGGGCCCCACCCCAGGCCAGACCGCAGCCCTCCTTCCAGGTGTGGAACAAGGACAGCTCATCCAGAAACCTTGTCCCCAGGTTGCAAAAGATCTGGAAGAATTATCAGCGCATGAACAAGTACAAAGTATCCTACAAGGGGCCTGGGCCAGGCGTCAAGTTCAGTGCAGAGGCCCTGCGCTGCCACCTCCGGGACCGAGTGAATGTGTCCATGGTAGAAGCCACAGATTTCCCCTTCAATACCTCTGAATGGGAGGGTTACCTGCCCAGGGAGAACATTAGGGCCCAGGCTGGGCCGTGGCACAGGTGTGCTGTTGTCTCATCGGCGGGATCTCTGAGGTCCTCACAACTAGGCCAAGAAATAGGTACGTTGCCTTCGCTCCCGAGCGGCCGCTGCTCCGGGAAGCAGCTGGCTGCCTGTGTTGGTGGTCGGGCAGTCGAGGGCCCAAGTCCAGTGCGCCTGGTCCATAGCAGTGTCTTCACGTTTCTCTCTGGGAGTCAGATAGGCCGCGGGGATAGTTGAAAGGGTGGGAGTCCAGGGCCCCCGCATCTTGATCAATTTGCTCAGCTTCTTTTTTATGGGTTCCAAATATTGGTGTTCTGCAGAGTATTTCATTTGAAAAAGAAAGTTCTACTGCTACCCAAAAGCAAAAATCTTCACTTGACCTTTGAAAATATTGGAAACGTAGATTTCTGCTTCACTTTCAGGTTCTGATATTCATATTCTGTTATTTTATTTGGTATCAGACGGACTGTTTCGGCCTCAACTACCTGGGTAATTTTCACTTTTTTCTTTGAAAAAAATTAATTAGAGCAGGAATTCTTAATTTAGGGGCTGGGGGGCAGTTCCAGGGGGCTTATGACTCCTTAAAATCAGAGTCAAGCATACCCATGAGTCAGGCGTGTAATGTGTGCATGTAACTGTGTGTTTTCCCAGGGGGGAATCCATACATTGTAGCTGATTCTCAGAGGAGGCTGTGACCCAAATAAGATTTTAGTCACTGAGCAAAATAGATCAGTTTGCTTTTCTTAAAGTCCTTCGCAACTCATAGTCTCTGTACGTTGGTAAACGTATACAACCACAAGCTGCTCGTGCACTTAAGGCCCTTTATTTCTTTTTTTTTTTTTTTTTTTTTTGTGGTGCCGGGGATTGAACTCAGGGCCTTATGCTTGCAAGGCAAGCACTCTAATCACTGAGCTAAATCCCCGGCAAGGCCCTTTATTTCTTGTGCATTGAGAGAAATATATTTTCCATTACTGTGCAGTGAATCTGGCTGTAAAGAAAACAGAGCACAGAAAGGCTCGCCCTTCAGTCAGGCTGGAGGTATTGGAGCAGGTGAGATCATATGTCTCCTTTTTTATTTCCTTCCTATTACTGCCAGGAAAAATGGTCTCAGACCAGGCACAGGCTGTCCGAGAAACGTAGATGTGAACTGGATTCTCCAGACCAGAAAGAAAAGTGGTGAGATCACATTTTCTAGCTCTCCAAGTAAGCAGAGCTTACTAATAAGAGCACCAAGGCAACCGCCCCACCCCAACGTTGATTTTCACCTTTTTAGTTTCGTTAGAAACTAAATGGGACTGGATTTTGTTCATCTATAATAAAAATATATTTCTTTCTTTCTTTTCCATTTTTGCTGCAACATGGCAGTGTTTGACTCTTCCAGGTGTTAGCTCACCCTTCTTCTTGTCAAGTCATGGTTTGCCTGGATGAAATTGTGTGTTTGAGGCAGAACCAGCATCTATTTGTGAATTATTTTTATGCACTTCCTAAAACTTGGAGTGATTTAAATAACTGTGGGATTAAAATAATCTTTTTCTATACACTGAAGTTACACCTTCAAATAAATACTGCAGAAGGACTTTGATCTTGAGATATAGTAAAAATTGTGTGTTAAACTTCAAGCATTCTAAATTTTAGAGGGCATATCCTCTGGGCATTTAGAGGACATGAATATTTTAAGACATTCATTCATTTCTTTATATTCATTCATGAATTCATCAACAGTGCAAAATAAGAGACTGGAATACAAAGGAGCAAAGGGAAGGGAAAGGCCCTTTAGTGTTCTGGGCAGTGTGCCAGGTCCACAGACTTCCCACCACACTTGAAATTTGTTGAGGCTGTTCCCAGCAACGGAACCTGTAAGGTGGTTTCAAATTGCTTAGTTTTACAAATTGTACTGCTAATAAGGTTTTTGTGTAGATAAGAACGTTTTTCTTTCTGGTACTGGGGATTGAACCCAGGGCCTTTGCAGTGAGCTACATCCCCAGCCCTTTTTATTTTTTATTTTGAGACAGAGTCTCACTAAGTCATTAAATTGTCCAGGCTTGGTTTGGGTTTACAACCCTCCTGCTTCAGCCTCCCCGAGCGCTGCGATTACAGGCTTTTGCTACCACAGCTGGCTTGTACAAATAATTTAAGAGATTACCATTGCCCTCCAATGGGGGAAATAGCCTCAGGAATGGGGCTAGAAGAGCTAAATGAAATAAATTTTGTGGGTTTCTTTTCATCCATGGCAATCGATGAGTCCAGCCAATGGTACACTCAGTAATTTCAATTATTTTTGGTAGCTTATTTGTGCATAGGAAGTATCTTAGATTTGTTGGAAATTTCATTTCAAACAATAGCACATTTTAAAAAATACTATGGCCCAGAGGGGTGAGACTTACTGTGTTCCCGCTGTGAGTCTAACGTATTTGCCCTCTGAGTTTTCCCCGGAATCCTGTGAGTTGGGTCAGATCATGGTTGCCCTTCGCCGATGAGCTAAGTAGCATCTTGAGAGGCTCACACAACTTGTTGAGAGCAGACTGGGGTTTGAAGGCTGCTGTTTGACTCCTAGGCCCTCCTGCTTAGCTCTTGGGCCTCCTAATGGTTGTAGCTTCTTAAAAACATGTGGTAGGATCAATCTTTTGTTGCTTTCCTCGGGCAAAGGAGAGGAGCATTCAGAGTTGAGGCAAAGGCAAGAGGCAGGGAAAGATCCTTGGTGTTTGGGCAGCCCAGCATCCACCTTGGCTGAGAAGTGGGGCTCAGTGGGTAAAGAGGGGTGAAGAACAGGCCAGAATGGAAATGAGGGTTCTGCTCTTAGAGAATGTGAAGTCATTCTAAGGATCGTGGGTTTTGTTCTTTAAGCCACAGAGAGCCCTAGAGGTTTTAGAGCACGAGCAATAGGACGGTGTGTGCTTTGGAGAGATCTTCCATTTCTCCACGAGTCCTGTCTCCCTGGGGACTCAGAATCTCTCCATCATTGGGGACTATTGCCACATCCAGGTAAGAAGTCCTGTGCCAGGCTGTCGAGCAGTGTCATGGTGGGAGAGAGAGAGAGTGGTATCCTGAGCTAGAAGGCTCAGGACTTAGTGTCTGACTAGAAATGACCTTGAGTGGGAGGTAGGAGCCGGAGATTTTAGCCTAGAAACAAGCTGTGTTGTGTCGCTGGGGAGCACACTTCTGAGGAAGGCAGCTTCCATATCTGCTGCTCTGAGTCTGATGTGTTTGTGGGTTTTCCGGGTTGATGTCTGTGAGGGTGGGTGTTTGATTCTGAAGAAAGGTCAGATCTGGAGATCAGATTTGGGAGTCATTTGCATTGAGGTGAGGTGATGTTGTGGTCTAGGGAAGGGAACCAATTAGAAAACCTAGAACTAGGTTTACACTTTGAGAACAAGGACAAACAGAAACACCCAGAAGGGCAGAGGATTGGGCTGGAGGAGAATCAGGTGTGTAATGTGATAGAAGGCAAAGCCGGATGCGGTTGGAGATGGTGGCTGTCGCCATCAAAGTCTGCAGAGCTGGGACACGTGTTTGAGCAGAATGAGGACTGAGAAGACATCTGTGGATTGAGTGGCTCCAAGAACATGATTGGGTGTGGCAGAGGTCAGAAAACTTTTCTTGTGAAAGGCCAAATGGAAAATATTTTTAGTTTTGAGAGTCATACCATGTCTGTAATAAGCACCCAGCTCAGCTGTTGAGGTGTGAAAGCATGAAGAGCAGTAGTAAAGAATGGGCTTGGCTATATTCCAGTAAAACTTCATAAAAAAAGAGGGCCAGGCATGGAGGTGCACACCTGTAATCCCAGCACTTGGGAGGCTGAGGCAGGAGGACTGCCGGTTTAAGGCCAGCCTGGACAATTTCGCAAGACCCTGTATCAGAATAAAAAGATAAGAGGGCTGAGACTTCTGCTCAGTGACAGGGCACTTGCCTTGCATATGTGAGGCCCCCGGTTCAATCCTCAGCACCGCAGGGAAAAGAAAAAAAAGTGAGATTTTTCCAACCATGATCTATAGTATGTCTACTTTCCCCATCCAGAATCAGATTTGTGAAGTTTATTTGAAGATATGAAAATGTTAGGTGATAAATTGTGATAAAATTTCTTGCATCATAATTTACAGCTATTTGGTATCATTATACTCGAATTCATGAATTTCCTAATTTAAGCTGTTTCCGTTGAACTTTCTAAGCATGTAATTGTATCAGCTGCATACGGTCACGCATTCTTCCCTCTGCACTCTAATCCTGAATCAGAGAGTTGGGGGCTCCTGTTCGCTGCAGCCATCCTGGTTGGCAGGCTTGCTGGCTAGGATCCCCGTGTTGTGGATGACTCTGGGCGGCTTCCCGGAGGCCTGTTTAAGTTTGAAAGCTCTTCAACTTGCAATGGCGAAGGATGGGTTGGCCAATAAGGATCTCATCGCTTTTGTTTATGATTACAAGTAGCTTTTTAAAAGTTTTCTTCTTTGATTTTTTAATTTTTAAATTTTTTCATTAGTACATGTTTGCAGTACATAATGTTTACTTTCTTCGTGTGGCATTGATAGATGTATGTACCACCTCTCCGTTCTTTTTGTTCTCCCCTCCTTTTTCTCTCCCTCCATCTCTTGATCTCCTTTCCATTTGAGAAAGATCTATCTTCTTACTCCACAGCCCCGCCTGATCTGTTTCCTGCCAACCTCTTTAACCACATCTTTGATTTTTTTCTTCCCCTTCACTCACTCATCTCCAGCCACGTCCTTAACCTCCCTGCGGTCCTAACACTCGTTGCATCCTCTAGGTGGAATGGACTTTGCCGGGCCCTTTGCACGCCTGACCGTCCATCTCTGAGACTTTCCCTGAATCATCGCTCTGTCTGAAGGAGATTAGCTCAGTGTCTCTTTCACGCAATGTGGTTCATTTGTGTTGTACTACTGATCAAATTATCTTGTAGTTATTTCCTGCCTCCCAGTGCGCTAGAATGTAAGGTGTCTGACGGCTGGGCCTTGCCTTCTTTGCTCACGTCATTGTCTCCAGTGCTAAGAACTGCAGCTGGCAGAGAGTAGTTGCCCAATCAGTATGTGCCAAATGAACAAAAAGATCCTCCTTTCTATGGATCAACATGGAGGACCCATCCTAAAACTCCCATGCTAAGTGTTCTCCATTTGCCTCTCCAAGTCTGCTCTCTCTGCTTTCCCATCTAGCTCTGCCCAGAATGTGACATCCCAGCCATGTCACTGGCTGTCCCTTGCCCTCTGTCTTCCAGTTGGAAGTGGCCAGGAGAAACACAGGCATAAGGGTGGGGGGGGGTGGAGGCTGAGACTGGGGCATCCGTTTCCCTGGGTGTCCCCCACTGTGTAAGCTCAGGCTGTGAGTTTCCCTTGGCAGGGTCTCAGCCCTCGTCAGGCAGCCCTCTTGGTTCCTGGGACCTGCTTTCTCTCCTTTCCTTCTAGGCCTGTAAGATTTGAGGGATGGCAGGGAGAGAGGTTGTGATATTGATCACCTCAGCCCCCTTCTCGCCTGCTGGCTGGTAGCGGTAGCCGTGTTCCTCTCCTAAAGGCCACAGCTCCTGACAGCGGCCGCCTCAGCTCAGGGTCTCTGGCCCAGCACCACAGTCCGCCTAGGTAGCAGTGGCTTCCCGCGGTGGCTGACCCTGGGGGCTTAGCCTGTCCTGCCTTGGTTCCCTTCACCTCCACCCACACCTTTAATGAGACTGTTGGCTGCTCCATTGGATTCTTCATCTCATTTCTGCAGAGATTCTGAACAGTCGTTTATTCATCTGTGAGATGAAAAAGTTGACTGAGTGCAGTTTCCATTTATCTGCTTTTCCCCAGGACAGAACTTGTAATTCTGAGTTCCACAAAGATGTACTTCCTGCCCTATTTGCAGTTCAGTGTGCCTGCCCTATAAGCTGAGGAAATGTGGACTATGCTCACCTCAGGGAACTTTCAAACCGTTTCAATGACACTTTGTCCTAGGACCGAGGGCAGGGCTGTGTTGTTTCTGTGAATGGGGTGCCAGGACTCATGAGATTTAGTATCTGTGCTGGAGTTGATGGAGTTGAATAAAGAGGGAAGATTTCAGCCCTCTATTTCCCTTTCCAGATCATCCGTGTTGAACCACATGCCTTTTGTCCCCCCAGTCCTATCTGTGTGGGTAAAGAACAACCAAAACAAAGGCACATGGAGGCAGGTGGGACAATAGATGATTGGGCTGCACTCCAAATCTGGTGGAGAGTTTGATGGTGAACCCTAAGCCTGCTTGACCACGTAGCCTGCCTGACCGTGTAAGGCTGGCTGAGCTGTCACAGGATTACAAAGGTCCCAGACTGAGATGGCCCTTAAAGGCCATCACTTCATCCATCAGTTTAGTCAATGTAAATAGAGAAACTTCTTGGTCTTCCAAACTCTGCTTAAGTAGCCAAAAGGAGGTCGAGCCCAAGAAGTAATTAGGTGTTTTTGAAACAGTTTATCTGATCTTGATCGGATTTAATACTGTATATATATTTTTTGACAAAGGGCTTATTAAAAAACGAGGAGACATGGAGTTTGGTTTACCACTGTGACCTCCTGCTCCATTTCTGCCACACCAGGTTGGTGACCCTTCTCTGGATCTCAGGTTCCTAAAGGGAACGCTTGCGTTCGTCTTAGATGCTGTAGTGAGCTCCTGCATTTGCCAGGCGCTGGGTACTTTTCAGAGTATAGCAGGTGCTGTGCACTGTAGCGTAGACTAAGCATATGACATTGTCTGGATTTTTCTGACAGGGATAGAAATGTAGTCTACTGGTGATACCTAGAGCCTATCTGGCTTGTTCTTTTGATAACTGGAGTAGCCATTCCTCCGTGAGTTGCACGCCCGCCTTGTTCACTTTGCTGCTCTGCCGGGGCACACCAGTGCCGTTGGCTGGGTTTCAGGAATGGCTCGTACACTGGCAGACAGACAGATGGTCATTTCCGTCCTTGAGCTCTACCTGAGCAACATAGAAATAAAAATTTCCTCTTTGTGTCATGATGGGATAAAAACCAGGAAGCGTTTTTCTCTTGCTCTCTCCCCTTCCTTCTACCCTTTTCCCTTCCCACCCTTCTCTCTGTATATTGTCGACACTCATCCGTCACCTCTTTTCTATTTCCTTGTGGTTTATAGATGATCACGATGCAGTCCTGAGGTTTAATGGGGCACCCACAGCCAACTTCCAACAAGATGTGGGCATGAAAACTACCATTCGCCTGATGAACTCACAGGTAAAGTTTCTTCCGTGCGGATACAGTGCCTTAGTCACAATCCTGTTGCTGAGATGCAATACCCACAACCCACCACTTAGAAGAGGAGAGCTTTCTTTTGGCACTCAGCTTCAGTCCATGGTTGGCAGACTCTCAGGCAGAAACACGACAGCAGAGGGGCCTGGTGGAGGAGAGAGTGCTTAACCCGTAGTGGCCAGGAAGCCTGGAGAGAAGGGAGGAGGCGGGGAGGGGGATACGCCCTTCCAGGTCACACTCCCAGTTACTCCCTCTAACCAGGCCCCGCCTCCTAACATCAAGTCAACACTGAACTCACCAGTGGACTGAACACTGATGAGTACAGCACCCCCACGATCCAGTCACCTTCCGTACACGTCAGAACTTTGGAGGACATTTGAAATCTAAACCAGAACATATGGGGTGCAAAGATGACCACAGTGTGGACCCCAAAGCAGAATGTATCTACTAGGAGCGTATCAAAGCTGCTAGATTAAGTCTCTTGACCTTCCAGAGATCCAGAATTTTCACTGGAGAAGGAAAAAGTGAATCTACCCTCTACCTTATGATGTATTCATTAAGAAAAGCAAAAAAAGAAGTTGTATGACATTAGTCTGCATTGATGGAGTGTCTGGGGCCCACGAAAGCAGAGTCCTGCTGTTCCTGAAGCAGAGAGGTCATACCTGGAATGTTTCTTGAGGGACTATGATGTAGAGGACGCCAGGAAAGAGTGAGGAGTGCTGGGAAAATAAATGAAAAAATGAACGTGACAGGGCTCTGTGACGTATAAAATGATATACAAGTACAAGACATTGTTACCGTTGCATCATGTGTAATGTGCACTAGCTAGTAACTCCCGTGTTACTGGGTGGAGTCCCCCGGATAATTCATTTCCAGGAGGCACGTCTCATTTCCCAATGCTAACAGATATCTGAGAAATAGTGTTGCTGCAACGTTCTGCTAATAGATTTAATGAGTAGAAAAACTGGGTTACTCCCATATCAAAAGTTGCACGTTAGTCAGGCACGATGGTATTCAGCCGTAGTCCCAGCTTCGTGGGTAGTTGAAGCAGGAGGATCACTCGATTCCAAGGGTTCAAGGCCAGCCTGGAGACATAGAAAGACCCTACTTAAAAAAAAAATTGCATGTTAGGCCTGCAAACCTGTTCATCTTTCTCACAACCACTGATGTTTGCCTTTTCCTGAGCAAACATATGAGCCTTGGGTGTTTTACGTAAATGTTTAATCTCTGTGTACTTCCCCTGTGACTCCCAGAGAGGGAACGAGTCCTGGACTGAATCTCAGAACACTTTCCTGGTAGAATGTGCATTTCTCCCTCGCTGTAGCAGGAATCCATTGTCACTGGAAACCCACAGCCCTGAGAGTCTGGTTTGTTTTTTTTTTAATTTTTTTATTTTTACCAAGAACATGTATTGGTACATTATATACATAATGATCATAATCAACATGGTTATTTTGTACCTGTACATGATACATCTTGGCTTTCCCCCCTCTTGCCCTCCCCTCCCTTGCATTCCCCCACCCCTCTCCATTTGCAGCAAGTTTATTTACACTTTTCCATTTTTTTCCCTTTCATCTTACTTTTCTTTTAACCTTCTTCATTATCCCCCTTTTCCCTATCTAGTTCTCCTCTCTCTTTTTTTTTTCTCCTCTCTTTTGAATACTATCTCTTTTTTAGAAATTACTAATAGAGTGGGGTGAAAAATCACAGACTGGGAGAAAATTTTTGCCAGCTGTCCCTCAGACAAAGGTCTAACATCCAGAATATATAAAGAACTCAAAAAGATCAAACCCCTCAAATTTAAAGACCCTATCCAAAAATGGGCATCTGAAATGAATAAACATTTCTCAGATGAAGAAATAAAAATAGCAAATAAATATATAAAAAAATGTTCAACATCATTGGTCATTCGAGAGGTGCAGATCAAAACAACACTAAGATACCATCTCACTCCAGAAAGAATAGCTATTATCAAGAAATCAACCAACAACAAATGCTGGCGGGGCTGCTGGGAAAAAGGAACCCTCCTCCACTGTTGGTGGGAATGTAGACTGGTCCAACTACTGTGGAAATCAGTGTGGAGATTCCTCAGAAAACTACAACTAGAGGTTCAATTTGACCCAGCTATTCCTCTGCTGGGTATCTTTCCAGAAGAATTAAAATCATCATATCACAGTGATGTATGCACTACCATGTTCATAGCAGCACAATTTGTAATATCTAAGTCGTGGAAACAACCTAAATGCCCAACAACTGATGAATGGCTAAAGAAGATGTGGTTTTTCTACACAATGTAGTACTACACCGCCATAAAAAAGGATAAACTAGAGTCATTTGTATGTAAATGGATGTTCCTTGAGAACATACTATTAAGTGAAATAAATCAGACACTTATCAGTACACATCGAACTGTTTCTCTGATATGAGAAACCATTAGTGTAAATAAGGACAAAGGGATATAATAGATGCTATGTTAAAAAAAAAAAAAGAGAGTCTGTTTTTGACGGCATAGGGAGTGAGGAACTGAAGTGCTGGGTGAGGGCCGCCATCTTGTTTGTTGTTCTTCCTCTAAAACCTTTTTATTCTTGTAAGACTGTGACTTTCTAGCCTTCAGCAACCTTTAGGTGCTTCCAGGGACTGTGTGTTGCACCACTTCAGATTTGGGGTTTTAAATAATACTTCTTTTTATTACTAGAAAGAGGGAGGTTTAAAAGAAATGGTTTGGTTAGCATGAGGCTCTGGAGAAAATGACACTTGAGCTTGCTTTGAAAGGTGGGCAGGGGGCTGGGGATTT
>PVJO010017289.1:0-39588 GCA_004026905.1 Hystrix cristata | reverse complement strand
ATTTGCTTTTTATTGCTGATCTTTTCCCATCAGAATTCTGATTCCATAAATACAGGATTTTTTTAAGCAATATAGCAAAAACAAAAATGTATCCTAAGAATTTAGGATTGAGCTTTGCTCATGGTACAGATTGAATGAACTGGGTAAAGCAGACAAACCTGACTATTCAGACCGTGGTCTATTCTTCTAGGCTTTCTTGTCTTGTTCGTTTCTCCATTTGGAATAAACCTCTGTATTTCAAAATCTGGTCCTTCAAGACATAACTACTGCTTTAGTGAACTGCCTGGTCAGCTAAATGCGATTTCTGCCCCTCTGCAGAAAGATCCCTTGGTGCCATTATGGTGCTGAACCCCGAGCTCCACAGGACAGTGGGCATCTCTGACTTCTCAGGACACAGTGCCACGTCCTATGGGCCAGGCGCTCAGCAAGCGGCGAGACAGTGATTATCTGTTGAAGGAAGTGAGTTGTGTCATGATCTACAACTGAGATGCTACTGAGTTCTCGGGTGGGTGATAATGGAACTCAAGGTCTTTAGAAGTTGGTGAGCATCTCAGAATTTGAAACCCCTTTCTGAATACCTGTGTGACCATGATCCGGTGTCAGTGTTGCAGACATAATTGTGACAAAGGGAACCTTGTGAAGGATGTGTCCCTTCGTCTCCATGGAACTGCACATGGGAGAGAAGAAACGAGTCCTTTGCTTCCACAGGTAGCCCATGTGTTTGTCTCCAAGTTTAAACAGTCTAGGGTGGTAACATAGTCATCCCCAAAGTAGCAAAATGGCAAATTTTATACTCAAACACTATTTTACACCTGTGTTACATTTCTGATCATTTATAAGTAAATAAAAGGATCTAAAAATGCTTGTTAGTGACAATGAGGCGTAACTTTTGCAAACTACCTTTGACCTTAAATAACCCAGACTTTCAGAGGACTAACATCTGTTCAAATAAGGCATAAACAATCATATTGTGGACAAATTGAATCAGAAAGTGTGACAGTACCTGTTGCAAGTGGACTGATGTGGTAACAAAGAGAAGACCATACATGTTTGTGGAACTGTGCTCTAGTGGATGTGCCAATGTGGTTTCTCTTCACTGTTACCACAGACTCAAAAGCCTTCTCCAGCTACTCCAGTTAGTGAGCAAGTCTTTCCAAGGACAGGCAGGCCCAAGTTGGATTTGATTTCCTCATCCAACCTCTTCGCTCCCTCTAATCACCAGTAATGTGAACGATGAACTCAAGCAAAGCCTGTTACATGGTGGAAAATGGGTCGCACGATGTACTTTTCCTAGAGGGTGGCAACTAAAATAACAGCGCTTTGATAGGCTTATTGTTCCTCCCATTTTAACTTGGCTACCGCTTCACTGGTTGACTGGTTTTTTTTGTCTACATTTCAACCACAGGCATAAAATGAAGGGCTATCCAGAGTGTTCTCGCCTTTGAAACTATCATCAAGTCATTTAAACAAAAGACCTACTGCCAAATATTAATGAAGCTTATTAGTAAAATGCTATGATGCAGAAGATCCCTAGGATACAAAATTATGGCTTTATCCACTAATTTCAGCACTAGATGATGATACTGTTCACTGGCTGAAATGCTAAACGATGCTGTAAACATTGGGAGTTCAGGGAAACCAAAGTGGGTGGGTGACCCATTAGATCCATATTTGCATGTTCCCATGGCCACTTTACATAGATCATTAAGACCAGTTCCACACTGAAATAACAGTTGACTCCTGGGTTCTAAATGTCACTGGTACTGGTGTAAGAATAATGTTTCTGTAATACTAGCCATTTAACAGCCAGTGCCAAGTAGTTAGCAGCTGAGACCTTTATGAGAACCATCACCAAAGAGTCTTTAAATCCTACTTAAAATATTCACAAGAACAGAGGGACACATACGTCCATTCCAGGTTCAATTCTTTTAAACTATCATTGACCTTATTTCCAGGGCATATAATATATCTAGGAAAATTAAATTGTTTTATTTTCATAATGTCTGTCATCACTAAGCAATAGTTGAACTATCTGAATATTAACCCCACATTAAGAAGAAGGAGATCTTCTTAATCTTTTTTAATTCTGTAAGTTTAGATTTTATATTTGAAGGGCAATTTTTGACATATGAAGATGAATTTTATTTATACTTGTGAAAGTATTTTACACATTTTAACCTATATTATTATTATATAAGTTGTTGATTACAAAGATAATTATTAGAAATTTGAGAAATTGTTACTGACCCTATGACTAATGAATTCAGATAGATGTAGATACCATTTTTACACTAAAACAAATGCATGATTTACTGTTTTCTAGAAACTGGAGGAACTATGTTTTGTCTTTGCCAAACAGTGACAGAGCAGCTCATCAAGTTTAGTTACAGGGATCACTTCTTGCAAAACTCACATGGTATTAGAAGTGGTCTACATATGAAACGTGTTTGACTCTTCACTACATATTTAGAGAGCTTATGCTAGATCACATTATCAAGAAACAAAACAAAAGCCACCATCAGATAACCTAGGTATAGAGGCCTGATATTGTGCTATCTAGGAAGTCATGAAGGTGATAGGTCAAACTTGGGCTGAAACAGCTGAGGAAGAATTTCATTGCAGGACATAAGATTTGAGATAGACATTAAAGATTTCAAGGAAGGAGGGAGAGAAAATATCCCTCTAGATTGTCCAGGAGTTGATAACTTGAGTGATGGTTACTTGGAAATTTATCGTACTATTTTCCCTACCTCTATATAGGATTAAAAATTCCCATAATAAAAAACTTGTAAAAATCCTTTTGGAAGTGGCCAGAATGAGTCAAGGTGAGCAGAGTTTTAAAAGGGACGGCCCAGGCTGGCCAAAGCAAGTAATAAGGTACCTGAGAAAGCTAGGTGACATAATAAAGCAGAGTTAGAAATCAGCCAGATTTTGGATGGCATTGGATAACGGAATTAAAAACTAGAATTTGGGTTAGGTCAGTGTTGGCAAAGCTATGGTATGTGTGCTGCAGCGGGCTCTTTGTTATCCCTGAAAGTTCTAAAAATTTCGCCATTACCATCACTGGGTTGGGTCATTGAGAATCAGTTTACTGGAGCAAATAGAACCAATCCTCACTTTAGATTACTACTAGTTACATGCAATAAATTTCTGATATTCAGTGTTTTCCCCTCACCACATCAATGGTGTTAAGAGCCAGTGGTACTCCAGGAGGGAATATGATACAGGCAAATTCCCTGTTGTTGCTAAGACTTTGCTGGGAAAGCATCACCTACAGAAGTCACTGTAGCTGGTTCTCAGCCCTTTTGGACAGCCTAAGGATGCCTTGAAATGGCCAGATTCTTAGAGACAGACACTAGCAAGAGACACTGATGTCAACAAGAGTGCCGGTGTATTTATTTGGAGGGTGCATCCCACTTGTGCTGAGAAGCACTCTATTTCTTCATATATAAACATTTGAAAGAAGAAATTTAAAGGCTGCTTACTTAGTAGGGGCTTAGAGCAAGAGAGCATAGATCATCTTTAAGGAGAAGGCGCCAGGGTGAGGCCAGACTCGCCCTCTTTTCTTTCCAGAAAAGGACGATGGACAGTAGTCTGTTTCTCTACACCCTCTTGTCCATTTTTACTGCTTCTCTCCTGTGCACATCTTTCCTCCTTAGATGTCCTGTTACCACAGTCACATTGAAGCCCACGAGAATCTCAGGGTCCCTTGTGGCAGCGATTTCAGTAGGTTGAGGCTTAGCGTTCTGGGGCTCTCCCTTTAGAAGTCAGTATGCAGTTGAGTTAGGGATTAGTCAGGAAATTCTTCTAGGTTTTCTTCACATTATGTGTTCTTTTAATTAAATTATGGGTTTTTGTGTTACTCTAGTCTTATCCAGTAATTCACTTATTCACCCAGGATCTATTAATGGTGCTATGAATCAGTGCTATTATCCAGCTTTAAAATGTATTAAATTGTTTAAAATATTTATTGAGGTCTTTTAACTGTGCAGTGTAAAATGCGCAGGAACTAGAAACAAGACTAGAAGGTCACGTTCAGGCGGTCTGGCTGGGTCCCCGACAAGCTGCTGAACCTCAAGAAACCTCATTTCTCCTGTACATTTGATTAATATTAATACCTTTTTCATTAAATTACTGTAAACATCAAGTGAAATATTCCATACAAAAGTATTTTGCAAAGCAAAATGCGGAGAACAAATATTACTTATTATTATTCTAATATTTACTATTATAGTAGAAGTAACATTGGGCCTTTTGTAGGTTATCTTTGTTTTTGCTGGATCATTTTCGTGGTCCTTTCTGCTTATTTTGTCAATCTCCAACAAAAACTTAAAAATTATACTTCTCAGATTTTAATGAAGTCTTCAGTTCTAAAGTTAAATTTTAACACGTATTTTAAAAGTAACATCAGCTCCACTATTCCCAAATATTTAATGATTATTGGTATAGTTAGATATTTTGATTCCCACTCCAAGAATATGAGAGGGTTAGGCTTAGAGTTAGGGTTAGGGGACTTTGACCTGTTGAAACCGCTGTTTATAAGACCCTGTTTAACTGGAGTCAAGGTGCCAGGAGAAGGGACATCATGCGTGCCAGGTCCGTGTGTGCGATGAGAAGGCCTGGGGCCAGACACACGATTCAAAGATTTCCTAATAAGTTACAAAGGTACTAACAAGCTTAATTAAGAAGACTAAATACAGATGATGAAAGAGAAATATTACATTTCTGGGATTTCAAGTTGATTAGATGGAGTGGTAATATCCGCAGTAGGAAGAAGCCATTTGAAACTATTAGTCATTTTCAGAAGGGAATATGGCTCAAGAAATTGACTTTTGTTGTGAGCATACTGAGATTTGAGACGATACTGGCAGAATATTCTGGTGATCATCTCTTAAGAGCAGCTGGAAATGTGGAAAAATAAAGGTGAAGGAAAGATCAAAGGTGCAGATGCAGTACTGAGTGTAGTGCAGTAACGAATAATAATCAGGGCTAATGATGGAAGATTGACTCTGTGACGCACTGTCCTAAGTGCCTCCTGAGCACTAACTTGCTTGGTTTTCACATCAAACAGTATCTCTAATTTACTGGCGGGAAACCTTAGGGGCAGGAGAGGTGAATAGCTCACCTTACAGTACACAGCTAATAAGTAGCTATGCTGATGGAGCACGGCTGAGCTCCTCCAGGATACAAAAGAGAGAAGCCAAAACAGAAGGCTGAGGCGATTCCCGTGGGCACCGGCGAGAAAAGGAAGGAAGCCAAATCCTAGGAAGAGTGGTCAGAAGAGAGTCGGCCGAGCAGGGCAGAAGCTGGGCAAGGCAGAGTTCCAGGAGGAGGGTGGCCACGGGATTAAACACCCCAGATTTCAGGAGCAATGGCTCAGAGCCTCTGGATTTGGCAGTACTGGGGAGACAGGGGTTTAGGCAAGGTGGTGATTTCCAAAGGGAAACTACAGAGGACCCGGGGGATGGACCTGCACAGAGAGAGAAGCAGCAGGTACAGAATAATTTTTTAGGATGTTGGCCTATGAACAACAGCAGTCGAATGATCATATAAAGAGACAAGGGATAATTGAAGCTTTTAAAATTAGGATTTTTGCTGGTACATGAGCTACATCACTGTGGTAAGAAAGAAGCGAGGGTGAGGTTACGTGGTAACTCTTCCTGATCAGAACTTCAGGCCGGCAGAGGTACAGTATCTGTGTAAAGTGCTCACATACTCATAAAACATTGAGATTTGGGTTTTTACCCTGTTAATTTAAAAAAGTTACTATGCAAACTAATAACTCTTTGTTACAAAACAGAAGGGACCTATTAATCCAAACACAATTTCACATAAAATGGACATTTATATTTATAAAATGCATTTATATTTTGGCAAGCAAAGTAAATTTGAAATGGAAATTATGTGGGAAAAAAACTCATACAAAGAAGGTATGAAATTTTATTTTCGAATGTTAAGTATTTTTTCTAAAATTAAAATTAAATACAGGAACATTTAACATGAATATAAAAAACTAAGATCAAGAATGAAATTTAGGCCTTTTGTAAAGGAACATTAATCCTAAACTTCTGTAGCAGAAACATTTAATCTTTCATGAGTGTGGGTGAATCGTAAATTTTAGCCACTACAAAAAGCATCATAAAGGACTGATTAGAAAATGAAGAAACTGAAGTAAATCTCATTAACACAGAAAAACGCAAGTTCTATCAAAATCAATTCAAGATGTCAAAGATCAATTCAGAACAGGAGTGATATAGAATAGAAAGAGGACAGCCAAACAAATAAAATATTACAGCCTAAGTAAGTATACGTGTAAGAGCAGTCCCCAAGATAGAAAAAGTGAGACATAATTTTTTCTTGAAACACAGAAATAGATACTCTATTATTGGTGTAAAAAAAAAAGTCTCAAGAAGCGCGTGGAAGGGAGGTACCCAGGCCATGTGCACAGTGTCCAGAACGGCACTTTGTTTACTACATTTAAGACTTCTACCTACATGTTATATAGCACTTATTTTTAGAGACAAAAAATTATATACTTATTCACTATTGTATAAGTTCTCTTAATACTACAACAACTTCTAAAAATGACCTAAAATTATTGTATTTATGGCCTAAAATGATTATAGGAAGAAAGTTATGGAGGCATGAATTAAAGTTATAGCTGCTATGCAGACATGAAATAAAACTGGAACCCAGTTAACCCACACTAAGATGTGTTCACTTTGATACTTCTCATCCACCATTTGTATAAGAAAGATTAACTGAACATAATGTTTCTTTACTATATATCATGCAACTGAAGGCCTGGCTTTCTAAGTGCAGTGATGGATTGGTTTTACAAGTGTCTAATCTTCAAATAATACTGTAATGGACTCAGGCTGCAATAAATGGCACTAGCATAGTGGAAGGGCTAGATAGCTTTGGAGCCACACACTATATTCTCAGAATGAATACTATTGCTGTGGACATTATGTTTGATAGTATACGATGCAGATGAAGTATTTACTAATGTCTCTTTATTGCTTTTTTATGTCTTCTATAGATATAAAATGGTAACTTACAACTTTCAAGAACAGGTTAAAAGAAATTATGTTATAGGATTAAAAGGAAGACTTACACGGCAAATTCATTTTCTGTAAAAATAATTTATGTCTTGTGGTTGGCTTAGGACTCGCCTAAAAATATCAGAAATACCTTGGAAGTAGCAACTCCAATCTGTCATGTGGGTCTCTGCAGAAGATGACAGAGTGAGGAGATAGGATGGACTTAGGAGAGAGGTAGTTCGTAGGGCAGAAAATTTGCTGAGGAATTATTATGCTACTGAGAAAGGAAGAGGGCCAGACAGAGTGCTGCGTATGAAGACAGACTTCAATTATACTCCAAATAGCTGACTGGCTAGTGCCGGGCAGCAGGGATCCCTAACTTGGAAAGTCTAGAATTGACTAGTCTAGAAGCAATAGTTGATCTGTGTTAACAAGGGGCTGGGGACACATGGTTTCCTGGCCTTGCTCGGTACCCCGAGCCCTCAGGCTTTGCTCTGTCTGCTACAGTAACTGTGTATGGTACTCAAGTCACACTCTAGAATAGACACTTTATGTTGTTGTTGCTCTTCTTGATTGCATAGTTTGTTTCATATATATTAATTAGAAATAATAAAATTAGCTGACTATGCCTCTGTTGGTAGTTGTGTTTTGATTCTGTTAGACTACATTCAATGGGCTGTTTCTGTTAAAGGATAAAATATCGATCCTGGAGTTAATTGTCCGGCATGCGCCTTTATCATGGGTGGACTCCATTCGGTTTGGTGATTTTGGCTTGCTGTTGAAAGGCCACGGTTCTGTACTGGTTAGATGAATATTTGCCCTTCGTTGTTCACAACTAGCCAGTTATACGACTGTAGAACTGGAGAGGACCTGAGATGTCATCTAACTTGTGTTTTGGGACAGAAAGTGAACTTATTTTCCTAAGTTTCCAAGGGCTCCAGCTGTCATCGCTTGGAATTAAGAGTTTTGCACTCTGACCTCATGCAGCTCAGTGACACCAGTAGGTAATGTGACCTGGTCTTCGGTGAGACGTGTCACTTGGGCTCCAGATGTCTGTGGGCTAGAGGGTAGCTTGTGTGCACAACGAATCATGCTAGCTGGCATATACTTGGCAGAGAGACACATTTTGCCATTTTCCCAGAAATAAGAGTTGAGGATAGAGTTCATATATCCTGTAATTCTTTTTATTTCTTGCAATTACTGCTGTCCGTAGCACTTTGTAATACTCTTCATACTGGGCTCTTCCTTGGAGGATTTCAAACACGGATCAGGGGTATTATTACTAGTCCACTGAGCTCAACTAAATCACAAAGCTCCTTGCTCACACACAGATCAGTAATTATAGGCCCAGAGAAGATGAGACATTATGCCAGAAACTTGTTTTAAAGGATATTATCATTCTCAGCCAATTAGTTCAGATCCTATTATATTCGGAAGGGCAAACTATTCCAATAAGGAAAATGTATATGTATTAAGAAGCTAAAAAATTAAGTCTTCAAAATGTGAGCTTTTTTGTGTTCTGCTTCAACCTCATTTCTGTCTTTACTCATTTTATAGTAAGTTTCTGTCATTTTACAATTATTTGGCAGGTATATGGCCATCTTCCTCGTCTACTGGAAGAAGTTGTGGTCATCATTCTATTCTTATCTCTTTCTTTCGCCCTGTTCAGTATTGATTCTACCTCGCTTGAACGATTTCCTGTGCTTTCTTAGGCTCATTCCAAAACCTGTTCTCCTTTAAACGTTTTCATGACAGAAGATTTGCTATTTCCTCAACCCACCAGAGAAGATATTTCGTCACGTCAGGTGTCTCCAGGTTTGGGCACTTCCACAAAGATGTCCGAGGATGCCCACTGGGAAATGTCACAGCCATCCATCTGTGTTAGGAGTGACAAGAATGATCGACCATGCCCAGCTGTCTTTTTTGAGAAGTGTCCCTAACCCTACAGCTATTACTTTAGATGGAAATGCTTTCAGCTACGAAGGTGTCCTTACTCAAATTTTCCATGGTGCATTCCAAGCCAGGAAGAAAGGCTTCTCTCCGTGATGAAACTGGGTGCATACAAATGAGCATCCACCCTTTACACTGTACTTTAGTGTGGACAGTGATGCACTAAATTTCTGTCCTTTCTTCTCCTTTACATTACGAGGACTAAGAAGAAGCCATTTAAACATTCTGAGATCTGTAAGTTGATTTCTAAATGAACTTCAAGTAATGATATTTTTAGGAAAGATGCTTTATGTAGCTGGTCAGAAAAAGACCTCTCAGGCTTTATTTATATATCATAAAGTAGAGTTGCTAGAAGAATTTTTACTATTGACCTCTCGCTGAGCCTTTGTGGAATCCACCCACCACTGGAAAGAGGGTAGTTTTGTTTTCTCTGGCTTTGCTTCAGCAGGTGCTGTCAGTGAAGCTAAATAACACTCCAGAGGAAGCCTCAGCTAACTTGGTGGCATTCACTAAAGTGAAGAAAATGTGAAAGTCTTTATTAAGAATTTGAGCAGAATTTAAATGATAATCCCTGAGTGGGTTGATGCTGCTAAATCTCCAGAGATTTTACAAATGATGTAGGACAGCAGACCAGCAATCAGGAAGCCTGGCCCCGGAACTGATAAAGCTTTGCCAAGCCTTTCTTTATTTATAAACTGTACCAATTAATACTTCCCCTCTGCTAGCTTCAGCTATGACTCTCCATGGAGTGCTGAGTTAGCCTTCTTAAAACAGTTTTGAGACACTCACGAAAGCTCCACAAACGAATTAATTTCCTTACTTTTTTCCTAAATGAGACCACACATCTTCCCTCCCAAAAAACTTTTAAACTCACAGTCAAATTATTTTCATCAGCATTTTACAGAATGAGTCCAGAAGAGAAATGTGTTCCTTTATCTGTAATTTTTACTCTTAATTTCTTTCCAAAAATGATATGATTGGGGCTGGGGATTTAGCCCAAGTGGTAGAGTGCTTGCCTAGCAAGCACAAGGCCCTGAGTCCAATCCCCAGCACCCCCACCCCCCAAAAAAAAGAAAAACTAAAAACTGTCAGCTCTTTGGGGATTGTAGCATGCTTCACAAAACAACTATTGCAGATTTTTTCCTTTTACATTTATTCAGGCTGATTTTCCATTCTTTAGTTTAGTGGTTTAGCTATTATACTCTCATAAAAGAACCCCTTGAATATTGAATGATGAGTGAAAACGTCTTTGCTCTTCCTGCCTACTTCCCCTCCGCATGCCCCCTTCTTTCCTCATGAGCCCTCAGAAGATGTGCGGCTGTACTCGCCCATCTGAAAAAGGAGAATATGGACGAGTAAATATCAACAGTGTGTTGTTTCTGAACTATGCACAGAATTAGCCACTGGCCTCCACCTAATGGCTCCATAATCTAATTAGACAGATTGACAACAGCCAAAGGCAAAAGATAGGAATGCACCTCAGCACAGAAAATGGAAATGGAGAAAGCAGAGGAGTAAAGTATTTAAGAATGTAAAGTCACTATAAATGAAAATAATAACATTTGAAGCTTTTTCAAAATGTTTTGCTAGTCCATGCTCATGTGCATCTTAGAGCTGCACTGAGGAAGAAAACCAAGTGCACATTTTTGTGTTAAAAAAGAACCGAGCACAGTACAAATTCTCAGTATTGAACTACACATGAGTAACCTCTTTCTGTAATTAATTTTTCCTGTGAAACTCAAGGATCTCATTCCTTACTTTGGTATCTCACTTACCTGAACAAAGGACTTTCACACTTTTTTCCTTCTGGTAAAAGAGGTGGCATATACTTGGATTGGTATGAAGACTTCCCAGATGTTTCTCCAGTCTACATTGCCTTCAGAAAACACAGTCCCTCTTGGGATGGCTTTGTGGTGACACTGCGCTCCTCTCCTCTCTCTGTCACCTGCTTAAACTGAGCGAGGGCTCTGCAGTGCTCTTCTGGGGAGGAAGCCCAAGACCCACCCTGGGTTCCTGCTTTGTTACCCTTGGTCTAACTGCTTAGGTCGATTTTATATGATCATAAGTTTCTTTCACAGAGCAGACTTTTGTTTTGACTTCAGTAATTACATGTGAAATCCTCTTATAATTCCTAAATTCTGAGTTTACATAATCTGCTTGCCTAAATGACATGTTTTAAAAAATTATTTCATGGGTCTCCTCATTCTGAAAAGCTTTAAAAACTCTTGAGTTGTTACTTTATAATACCAGGAGATACCCACTTATTGATGAAAAATATGAAATAATTCCTAGATACAGTTCCTGGATTTTTTCCTCCCCTGAAATCACTGAAGGTTGGGTGCCACAAAACCGGGGCATATAGCAAGGAAAAGAGAACACATGCTAGCTAACATTTCTACACACTGTGTACTGACCTTGACATTTCATTCTTAATTAGAATTTTTAGAGATACTGAGAGGGACATATCAATGAGAAGGGAGTGGATTTTTTCTCCTGTCTAGAGCTTTCTTTCAACATCTTTCTTCATTAATAAAACAACGTGAATTAGTTACATAGACTAAATTCAACACACACACACATTCTCTCTCTCTCTCTCTCTCTCTCTCTCTCTCTCTCCATCAGAAAAAAGGAAGCGATGCCAGGTGGAGAAGGACTCTGGTGCGACTTACCAGTTCTGGGAGGCAGCCCGGGGTTGGTGTGGAAGGACTTTGAATCTCAGTCTAGTCACACACTAGTGGTGTCACATTGAGCTGGTTTCTTAAGTTTTCTGAACTTTCGTTCTCGATTTGTGAAATAAGTATACTGATACCCATCCCTCAGTGTTATTGTAGGGATGAAATCAGATTCTCTATATTAAGGGTTTGGGCCGGTGGCCTTGAACTCTCAATGAATGAATCCTATCATCACTGACACGACCTATGCCACGGTAAGGCAGCTGTCATTAAGCTACTTTTAAATAATGAATAAAATCCAGCTCTCAATAACTTGCATCAGTTTGTGGTCATTCTCCCACCTACGACTTTGTGTCCTCTCTGTTGTAGACTTTGGCATACACTCTTACACCGTTCACCTCTCATCCTACTGAGTTACTGACAGTATAGACCTGGCCGACAATAGAAACAAGAATCCTATTGCAGCTGTTTCTTTCTGAAAAGGAATAAAAAGGGGAATCATGAAACACTCAACTGGAAAATCACACC
Organism: Hystrix cristata; assembly: GCA_004026905.1. NCBI lineage: Eukaryota > Metazoa > Chordata > Mammalia > Rodentia > Hystricidae > Hystrix > Hystrix cristata. The sequence continues at coordinate 27,395 of PVJO010017289.1, read as the reverse complement.
TGTGGAATTGGGAGCTGGTTTGTGTTTGATGAGAGGCCGCCTACAGAGGCTGATCCTTCCAAACAGGAAGCTTCTGCAAGCCTTGCTCATGGTCACCTACCACTCGCCGCCTTGCTCGTTAAGACTTTAACCTTGAGGCATCTGATTGGGTTAAAGCAACGTCAAGTCTGCTCTTTCTTCCACACTGAATGGACACAGTCCCTCTAGCTGCTCAAGCTTGAAACTCAAACAAACAAAACCAAACAAATGTATTTTATTCTTTACGTGTCTCCTCTACCCAGACAAGCAGCGACACAGACTCCGCAGCCCCAGCATCTGCCCTTCATTTCCTCTTTCTCCTTCTTTGAGTGGGAGCCGTGGGGCCAGCAGCCCGCTGGTGTCTCCGGGAGGTGCGGGTCTGCAGACAAGGCCATCCCACGCATCTGGTCGTGCTGCTCCATTTTGCAGCCTGTTTGCTGAGCAACAGGAAGTGGCTTTTTTCTCCAACCGTTCCCATCACCCCCCGCTCATTCCTTAATGCTATCTTGGTAAGATTCTCAACTTTTAGGCCACCTTAGTCACAATACGCCCAGCTTCAGTCCGGGCCATCTTCGAACTTGCCTTAAATCTCTCTTGCTTCCTCCTGCGGCATGAGCCTGAGCTGGGACCCTGGAGGCTTTGAGGTCAGGAGATGCCATTCGCCCTCTGAGTTACTGTCTGGCTCCTATTTTTCCCCAAGATCCAGTTCTTCCCAGAATCTTTGGGAAGGAGAGGAAGACGGTGACTGGTGACTGGCCTTTGGAGCGGCGGGTGTCCAGCAGCTCCTGTGTCAGGGTGGATTTGTGTATTCATCTGCAGGTCACTGCCATATTTGGTTAATTTGACCTCTTTGACCTCTGTCAACTCCTTCATATTGGGGCGCTGTGCTGGTTATGGTGGCTGGGTTTCCTTTGCCCAGCAGGCAGCTGTCTTGAGTGATGGATGGAAGACAGCAGGCTCTGTGTGCCATGGTTACTCCGACTGCAAAAATCTCACATGGGCTCGTTATGCCAAATACCACAGCCACCTCACTTGGTGCTGTGTCCCCTCTTCTGCCACCTCTCTCCAGGTCACTTCTTTCCTAATCTGGTCGGCAGAGAAACCACATCCACTGCCTGAGCAAGTGTGCAGCATGGAAAGAGAGCCCGTCTCCCCCTTTTGCAGGTAACACAATCTCCAAGAGCCGTGCCTGTCAGCCTCCAAGGTCGCTTGGGTTGAGGTATGCGATGGGAAACACCTTCCCTGTTCCCCGGGGATGGCTGCATAGCCAGTCAACATGAACACTGCGTCGCATGCTAGGAGAGCTACCCTGCAGACTGCCTTCCCCTCTCCAGCCCGTTTGTGCAGACTAGGGTGGGGGCAGCTGGGTGCACTGCAGCCTGGAGGCTTGCAGGCCTTGGATTCAATTCTATGAAAAGTACCACCACAGCCTGTCACGAGGGTTGGCGAACAACCAAATGAGCAAACAGATGTGTCTCTTTTGCACTGTCACCAGTAGAAGGGAATACGGGGGCTGGGGATTTGGCTCAGTGGTTAGAGTGCTTGCCTTGCAAGCACAAGGCCCGGAGTTCGATCCCCGCCACCACACACACACACAAAATTGTGCAACGAGGAGCCAGGGGGATTGTGAAGCAGCACAGCCCTGATCAGTGACAGAGACTGGAGGCGAGCCTCAGACTCTGACTCAGGCCCGGGCACTCCAGTCGCCATCTTTGCATCCCTCTGTCTGTCTCCGGGAGGCACGGGTTCTTGGCGTTAATTAACAACACCACTGGACCCACTCACAGAATCCATGCTGTAATTTTTAGAGTTCGCAACTCTGAATAGGGAGGGAAATGTCATCCCCGCCAGCGGAACAGCATCTTGTTCTGCTCTTATGTAAACTCACTGTCAGGTAATCCCACAAACGGCCTCCACTTGCCTCTGGGCAAAATGTCTCCTTTTCATAGAAAAATGTCACCTTTTCTCTGTGAAATGGCAAGTGGTTATTTTTTTTTTCCCAAAGGAATAAGTGACCTTTGCATTTTATTGAGAAGAAAAAAGCAACCATCTCTCAAGGACTCAGGGCTTGATGAAAAACACTGGAAGCAATTCCATCTCCGCTACTTTGTACTTGAGTCTCTACTTTGTAAATTCTGAGAGTACACCTGTTGCCACTGATGTAGCCTGTAGGCAAATGTCAGTGACCGGAAGCCTGGCGTCTCGTTTCCCAGGAATGTGGATGCTTGTATGCTGGCTCTTGCTGCTCCCAGCTCCAGCGCGCACACACACACACACACACACACACACACACACACACACACCCTTTTACCTTACTATTTTAACACATTAAAGCCTTTGTGTCCCAGGGCAGCATCACAATCTTATCTAAGTCCATCAGAGGGCCCCCTGACAAATACTCATGTTGCTACACACTTGACTTACCATCATTCCCAAAAGCACATTAAATACTTCATACTAAATTTAGAGACATGGCACTCAAATTCCTTTTTTTTTTTTTAAGTACCGAATTATTTCCATTCTCTCCTGAGGACATAGGAAGACATTTATCCATATATCCAATCTGATGAGAAAACAGGAAAGGCAGACAACTTGGAAGCAGAGGCAGGATAACATTAGGACTCAACACTTTAAAAGAGGGAGAGAAGGAACTCAAAGGTGATGATAGGGACACTGTTCTAGGTTGTCAATCTTGGTATCACAAGACTGAGTCCCCAGTATCTCTTCTACACAGTGGAGCTTCCCCCTTCTTGGGAGTAGTCCTTGCCATTAAGAAATGCAAAATCCACCTTACAGAGTTGGATTTCCCAACAAAGTGGCAAATTAGATGATGACACTGAAGATTTACGGTGTGCGCTCTTGTCAGTTCATGCGTGTCCTTGGCTGGTGTGCGTGAGAGGCACATTAATTACACTGGATGCAGGAATAATGTTTCTGCAGCTGCAGCAGTTTGGGTATTTGCAGACTCTAGTGTACTCTATCTCTAATTTCACTGGCAGCTTGCAAAAACCAGCAGAATTACACATATAAACAAAGGTCTGCGTGGTAATTCATCTCCTATTGACTTCAGTGAAGTCTCCTCATTTAGAATGCTAAGAGATTTATAACTATGGACTAAGATCTAAGTCTTAGTTGAAAAAAAGTGAATGACAGAATTCTTTCCTTTGCTTTCTCATTCTTCACATAGCTGTGGACGAGGATCTAGATCTGTACAACTGAAGTATTTATTGAGCACTCTCAGGCCCACATGACCATCTGCAGGAGTGAGGACCAACATCCCGTGCAGATATTTAACTCAGGAGTATTTTTCCCTTAACAGAAACATTTACTTTGCCTCACGCATTTTCCAATTATATCACTCTCCTTTGACTTTTGTTTGTTACGATTCAAGACTGACTTATTTTGAAAGTGGATTATCATATCAAAAATGAGGGACTATAATAAGCAAATGAAGATTAAGTGCTGACTTCTCTGAAGTGCCCCTAGGAACCAGGTTAGAATGCATGACACACCTGGATGGTACCCAGCCCAACTGTCAGGGGTACAGACACAAAGAAAAGGTAGAATGTATCTTTCAGCTGCTAGTCTGCCAATGGAATAAGGGGTAACATGCCACGATTCTGAAAAATTTCATATATTCCTTTTAATCCGAAATAATTTAAAGAAGCAAGAATTGTCTTTTAATGTTCAGTGCAGAATCATTCCATTTCCAAGGGCCGAGGGTGAGCATCGTAAGGAGTTTGTACATCCTTTCATGCATCCTACACTCCCAGGATGCCCCGGTTTCTTCAGTGTCTTGGAAGACAATCTTCTACATACTAACGATAGCTACCATTTTCAAGAGACTCATGTGTCACATCCTTTCTAAGGACTTTACATGTCACAAGTCATCAGATGAGACGTTTAGTTAAACTAGACTAAGGGAAGCCTTTAACACGCTGAGGGGCACGGATAATAGTCCATGATCATTACAGTAAATCGGTCTTTCATAATCCATGTCAGGAAACCAGTACAGTATAGAAAGATTTACTAATTTGTTCAACCAACAAATTTAATATTTGTCATATTCCTGGAAGTGAACTAAGACTAGGGGATTCATTAGTGACCAAGTGAGACCACTGGTGCCCACGTTAGGGAATTTATACTCAAGAGGTGGGTGTGGGGCTATCAAACAACAAGACTTAATCTGGCCAGGGGTGGGGAGGCAGATAAAAGTAAGTACTTTCTATAGAGAGCAGATTATTTCCTGAGGAACCGAAGCCTCAGCCCCATTAGTCAAGGGAGAGAGAACAGTGGGACTGAGTGAATCTGACATTGTTTGTAAGCATGCACGGGGAAATCTGGACAGCAGAATCTGGTAAATCTTTGCATCAATTCGTATCACTTCGCTTTACTTACAAGAAAAGGTACTGTGATTGTGGATCACATAAGTTAAAATGGCAAAAAAAAACCCAAAATGCATTTAGATAATAACTTTACTTCGAATTTGTCTATCTTAAGCAGAACAACTTAGATACCCACTGCCAATCACCTCCTTGGAGAAGTATAAAAAGACCATGTTAACTCCATAATCTCCAGGCCATCTCTGTTAAATTTAGATAGTCAGCTTTTAGATTTTTTAAGTGCCAAGTTTATTCTCAGTAAGGATACTTCGGTATGGCATCCCTGGAGTTATATAGTCCAGCACCGTCCTGAGCTGTGCACTTAGGCTAAGTCAGCGCCCCACGGACTTTTGGCTTTAGCTCTAGGAGGGGCAGTGAGCCTATACTACAAATTAGCAAAAAACTTTTTTACCTTAAAAACAACAGTGATAGAAGTGCTCGCAAGTGCACTGACTTCCATGACCTTAACAAGTAAAATGGCCACGAATATCACATCTTTGATCACTGTGAACTTAATCAGATATATACCAATGCCAGGAAACAAACTGCAAAGCAGGACGTCAAGGCTGTCTCTGTGCCGAAAGGTGCTGAAATTCTTAATCCTAATGCAGAGACGCAAACCAGGATACGACTTGGACTGTTGTCCCTTCTCAAGGGAACTCAACAGCTAAGTCTTGGAAGAGGCCTATGTGTCCATTAATAGAGGAATGAAGAAAGAAAATGTGGTATTTACACACAATGGAGCACTACTCTGCCACAAAGAAGGGTAAACCTGAGCCATTTGGAGGAAAATGGATGCATCTTGAGACCATAATGTTACGTAAAATAAATCAGACACACAAGCTTAAATATTGCATGATTTCTCTTATGAGAGAAATAAATTATAAATAAAGAGCCAAATAAAAGATAATAGGAAGTAGGAAAGAAGATCTATCTCAAATGGTAAGGGGACCAAGAGAGAAGGGAGAGAGGAGAGAGGAGAGAGGAGAGAAAGGGGTTGTAAAAAGGAGTTAAGATGTGTTCTGTACATGTACCAACTCCACACAGGAATGTAAACATTATGTACAGCAAACATGTACTAAGGAAAAAAAAATCATTTTAAATGAAAAGGGCAGAAAGAACATGGTAGAAGGCAAAAAGAGAAACATAAGCAAAACACAGGAATTACAGTAGCATTTAGGTGACAGGGGCCTTATAAAAAACTAAACGAGTTATTGACGAAGCATAGCATGATTTAAGAATTGGTACAACAAAACACTTTCAAATCCTCTGGAGTGATCTGGCTTGCAGCTGAAATCAAGTGCTTTGTCAATTGCAACATCTGTGTCACTTATATATTGCTCTAAAAGGAGGATAGTGGATAGAAAGTGCTCAGTGTGGCTCTTGCCCACACTGTGAAATGTCGTGTTATCGATCTGAAAGACATCAGTACATTGGAGATAGCAGGTATTTGAGCAAAATGCAGCAGGGCTTTGGAAGTTGGGTGTGTTTAGAAAGAATCAGGAGTAAATATATTGACAGGCTAAACAAGCATGGTTTATTTCTTCTCCCCTGGAAATATTACTATTGGTCAGCTGCCTGGAAATTCAATTTCATTTTCAGGCTTTTATAGCGACCAAAGCGTTTTTGTAAAGCCTAACATTCATAAATGTCTAAGCATGACAGAGGGTGGGATGTCAGGGGATATTTAAAGAAAATTATGCAACACATCTGAGTCCGAATAGTTGGCTGAAATGTTTAAAAATTTTAAAAATGGAATCGTTGAAACTAAGCTCTTTATTTTTATTAGAAAGATAAAGCTGAGGGCCTCGTGATTTGCTGCTCCTAGTTTCTGGGTATGGTATTTTGATTCGCTCTTGTTTATCCCTGGCTTTATAGGGAACCGAAAAGGAAAACATTATCAATACTTCCGTGCCAGCAAGATTGGAAGAAGGCAGCTGCAGTATCCAGGGAAGAAGAGGCAATTTTCCCAGGGGAGTCGGAACCACTTCCAGAAATTCAGAAACAGGCCGGGGAAGACTGTGGCGGATAACAGATTACGAATGAACTTTCCCACTGTTCCCGTGGGCGAGTGCAGCCCGCCTTTCTTCCCCAGGAGTCTGGCTGGCTGGCGTCCTTCCGAGATGATGAGACGATCCAGAGGAGGAGGTGGCGCCCTGCAGGCGGAGGCAGGCCTGGGAGGCGGGAGGCTTCCTCCTCGGCTGCCTCGGAGCCCTTCGCTACCATGGAAAACTGCCACACGAAGAGAGATGCCTGCCGGGTTCTCGGGAGCCGCGGTCATCCTGGCTGAGGCCCCATCACGGGACAGACAACATCTCGGACCCCACAAGCCCAGGAGGCCTCCGCAGCTGCCCGAGTCCCGAGAAGGCCTGCAGGGAATGACCGGGCTGCCTCCGCGCATCGTCACCTGTTGGTTTAAATTACTCAGGTTTGGCATGATTTTTATGCTGCAATAGGGAATGACCAGACAGGTAATTTAAAGGAGAGGAAAAATTAATATTTCTCTGACAAGTCCACTTGCTTCTGGCTACCGACAAGACCACCCGCGGAGTCTTCAGTGCCTCAGTGTGAACACGCGGGGTGGTGGCGGCACGAAACGGGCAGATTTACTTAGATCGTTACGAGGCAGCTGGTCTTACAAAGGGCAGTGACGGGAAGGGACCGTGCTGTGCATGCAGGTTGACAGAGAAGGGCTTTCTCGGGGGTGCTCCACGGACAGCCGCGGACTTCGATGAAACTGCTAAGGCGCTAAGAAGGGTCGGGGAAGCAAACTGGGAAGCGTGCCGACGGCTGTGAACCGCAGACTCGGCGCTGGACGGCACGGAGGAGGGACGACAACGGCCCCAGGGCGGGCAGGACGGTCATCTGTCCACACGGCACTCACTGCAGATCATCTGGTTAGTCCTCGCCATTCTCCAGAGGACAAACCTCCTTAAGATTTCAAAAATGCATCCCCGAATGGTGTCGAGACCCCCCAAAGAGAGAACGTGCTACTAGGTCAATGTTTTTGACTGATTTCGAGAAGCCAGTTGATATGAAAAATAAATGTAAGGATTTATTTTTTTTCCTGTTGGGCAGATGACCACAGACTCTACCCCCAAACTTTGGTGCCAGGAAATATTCATAAAGGCTCCTTTAAAGAAATTCTGAGCGTCAGCTATGTTGAGAGAGGGGAAGGCTAAGACGGAGATGTCTTCTAGATGGCAAAGGAGTCCTGTTGCCACCACGTCCCACAGAGGTTCTCACACTTCAGTGGGCACACAGTGCAGATGCTAAGACTTCGACTTCAGGATGAACACACAGAGCTCTCTGCGCTCACAGAGACTTTCAAAAAGATAACACACAGCAATGGAGAGGAGCCATTTTCTGTAAGAGGGGCCACTAGAAGACAAGACAGCTAGAAAATTCTACAACATGGAATGCTAATAAAGGCAGGACAGCTGAGGTATTATGGCTTTGGAAGGTGCGTTCTAGAACAGAGGCTGGGAAATCCTGCCGCTGCCTATATGTATGTGTAAAGTTTTATTGGAACACAGCCACACAAATGAGCAATTAAACACACCTGTCGGTCCATGTGTTTTCTATAGCTGCTTTCATGATGGCAGAATTGAACTGTTAGGACAAAGGCCTGCCTGGCTTGCAAGCCCTAAAATATTTACTATTTGGCCCTTTACAGAAAGAGTTTGCCGACTGTTGTTCTAGTACATTCTTGGAGGAGAGACTTACATGACAAGATGGACTCTCAGTTGTTCAGAGAAGCCCAGAAAGGCAAAGGACTAGGAAACTCCGAATACACAGAAGATCTGCCTGCCACATACCTGAGTGTAGCACTCGCCCTATGCCCCAGGTCAGAGAATAAGGGCGGCTCAATAAAAGGGAAAAGCAGCAATTTCCAAAGCCCCAAGGGACAGACTAGACTTTCACTTTCTCTTTCTGTCCCATAAACCTAAAAATCTTGACCAGTCTTCCAAATCTGCCGCAATGTGGAGCTCCCAAGCGAGTTTTCAGCATTTGACTTTTAAATAGGGACAGTCTGGAAGGCAAGACCTGTGGGGCCTCTAGGGAAATGAGGGTGCATGAATAAAGAGGACACGGCTACAGACAGCAGTCGGCTGCTTTGGGAGAGACGTATGAAAGGTCCTCCAGTGTCAGTATCAGCTGCATGGTCAGCCCACAGAGGAGCAGGACGAAAAGTCCAGGAAAAATGGAGCCCTCGACAGCACTTATATGATGATGCTTTGGGGGAAATGGATCATTTCAGAAAGATATTGCAGTGAAGAAAAAACAAAAGCAAAAAATGACAATGCAACATTCCAAAAAGGTGTCTAAGGAAAGCAGTATGTTTACGGTACATTATTGGGCTCAGGGAACAAATGTACAAAGCCGTGACAATGCAAAAACCATGAAAGTTTTACTAAAATTACTTGTAAAACCTTACTGGGAGGATACGAGAAGGCAGATGGGGTATAAGAATTAAAGCTTCATTTCGTTCTAAAAGTTAGTAAATATAGGTCATGTCTAAACTGGTAAGCTAAGACAACTGTACATAAGCACATTAATTAGAAATGGAAGGTAGCTACCAAGAGAAACACCTAAAAGAATACAAACTGCTTGGAGGGTGGGGAGAGGTAGGGCAGGAAATGTTTTATGCATTATAAATATTTCGATGTTATTTTTCTTTTAGTATGTGCAAGTCGTGCTTTGACAATTTTTTGAAGTCTATAAATGTACATTCCCAAACATTTCCTGAAACCTGGAATCAGCAGGTCTGGGGTCACAGGAACCTGCAGACATAAAAAGCTTACCACGTGGCCCTGACAAGGCTACTCTTGTCCTCCTGCTTTCACAAACCCGACATCGTGGTAGGAACCAGAACAAGAACAGGGCCATCGATCTGCTCAAATGAATAAATGCTGCAGACTGAAGAATATTAGGATGTGTATCCTCCAGGAGACCTGCATATGATCTTATTAGTAAAATTGGTAAATATTTTTAAAGGACAAATAAAAAGTAGCAGACTGTGCGGGAGTTGATTTTCCTCCCCTGTTTGGGAGGACTTTGTGACTAGGTCCGGTTTCCTGGCTCTTACCTGGGTTGCAAATCATAAGCCTCGGTTCAAAAAGGTAGCCTGGGGGAAAAACATGAAATCTCACGAAATGAGAGAAGCTTTTTAACTGAAGAATGCTAGATAAATATCTTTCTGACTCTGTCATGTTACATCAAACTTGATTTTTAAAATACTTTAAAGAATGTTAACAGGGTCTCTCATGCCTGATGGTGGGGATGTGTAGAATACTTGGTAATCAGAAGGTACATGGTTCCCTGGGCATCACAGTAATTTGTTCTGAGAAAGCTTCTCCTGCAACATGATAGAACCATTGAGAATTGACTCAATTAGTTGTCAAAAAGCAGCCAGAGGCACACTACCCTCATTTGTTCCTGTCCTCTATCCCTTCCCAGGAGTTAGGGCCAACAGAGAAAGATAGAATTCTTCAAACGCCCTGGTTTCTCTTGTACGGGACCCTGAGTCAATTTTTTGGTCCAGTGGATTTTTCTTCCTATCCATACAAACTATTGGCATAGCTTTCCCTAAATTAGAGATCACCTACAGCTAGAAAAGTTAATTAAAATGTCTTCATGCATATTTCAGTGTCAAATGAGATGGCTCACTTTTAAACTAGGATTTATCTTTTATAGCTATTGTGTCTACTATTTTTGTTAGGTCTTGAAGTTTAATTTAAAATAAGAAGTCATTGCAAAAAAGGGAAAATATTTTTGACCCAAACATGTCCTTGTTTTTAAAATTTCATCCAGAAATTTCTGGAAAGCAGTTTTGTTTTTTGCTTCAGTGGTGAGCTATCTAATCCAAGTATCATTTACTAGGCTGTATTATAAAAGCCTAATTCAGAATTTATCCCATCCAAATTTTACCTCCTCTTTTTCAAGAGCATCCATTCATCTGCCCATCCACCCATCCTCCATCCATCCAACCATCCATTCATCCATCCATCCAAGTACTTGTGGAGCACCTATATATGTGCAGTACGATTTTAGGCTCTAGAGGTACATAAGTAAACAAAACACCAGCCTTAAAGTTCTGTATAATTGGCTGAAATTTTTTGAGAATGGTTTTAGATATAGGTATATGGGCATTTGTGATACTTTTTTTTTTGAGGCTATATGACCATATATCATTCTTTGATGATGCTTGATAATCTTTATCACCTGTGACCATCCTTTTGCTATGTATTTTACCATAACACACCCTGAAGATGAAATACTAAAAACATGACCATACACTGAGATGGCACAGAAACCTCTATCCAGGTCTTTCCCATGACTTTCCCCTTCATATGCTATAGTCTCCTGCAATAGCCTTCCTCAGGCGTCCACCTAGCAAATACCTATTCATCATTTGAAACTCAGACATCATCCTCTCCATGAGGGTTTCCTTAAACTCCTCCTTCCAAAACTCATCCATTTCCTCTGTACCTGTTCTGCACATACATACATATTTTTATTGTTGTATTGGTACAGTCCTTAACATACCACTCATTGTTTTCACACTGTAAACTTCTGGAGGATAGAGGCATTAGTCTCTTCATTTTTGCATCTCTATTAATTAGCAAAACGTCTGACACATACCAAATATTTTCTGAACTGAACCTAAGAGCTCTTCCCTTTATTGTAACTTGTGTAATGTCACAGAACTGTGTTCACATTTGTTTTTCAAATCATCTCGCAATTAGTAGTAAACATTAATTTTTTTTACTATTTAATAAAAATTGCATTTTGTTCTACCAAACTCTTCCAACAAGGGGAATTTCCAACCCTATAAAAGCCTAATAACATATAGTTAGTAACAAGGTTTTCTTTCTCGGAATTTCTGTTGCTGACTCCCTCACTCTCCTGACCACGCCGACACTGCAGCATTACAGATTTATTACACTGTGACACTATTGCTTGTTCAGATGTCTGCAGTCCTTCTTAGCTGGGACTCCTCAGGGGCAGGCCCATGTCTTCCATCTCTGTAGGCCTGATGCAGGGTGGTGACCACCACAGCATGGTGCTGAGGAAGTGTTTGGTTTATGCATAAACAGAAAACCACACAGAAGACTCAGGCCCTTGGTTCTTCTCCTCCATGAGAACTGCTTTGTGATTTTCTTTAATGAAGAAAATCTGCTGGATTCTAAGTAAAGCTTTGACTTTGTTGTTGAATACGGCTCCTGAGATTGTTAGGTGTGGCAAATTAATGACAAGAGTACGAAAGGAAAAGGCTTTATTGCACAAATATTTTTACTTTGCTTTGTCTCTTAAGTTTATGCTGAGAGAACTCTTTCCTAGTTTTCGAACATGGAATACAGGGTTGGATCAGAGAAAAGTAACTAGGTCCTTTATTTGGAAAAGAAATGGATCGGTGAAGTTTTCACCAAAGTTCAAAAGTTCTGGGGATCCTTTCCCTTTTCCTAAAATTCTATTAATCCCATAATTTCCTTTTGTTCTAATAGGATAATTTTATTTGATGCCTGATGTTTGTGATTTTTTTTTTCGGTGGCATGAAGGTGTGGATGCCTAGTAAACTATCACCAGATGAATGGGGGTGTTGGAGACTATCACTCTTGTAGAAAATTATCTACCTGTGATTTTTACAACAGTAATGTTAGCAAAAATGCATTTAGTTTTGAAACTTTATGAGAATTTTTAAGAGATCTATATATACACGTATGTCATTGTCACTTAGCAGTGAATGTAGTAACTAAAGAACTCGCCGGCGCATCATGCAAAATGCAACTTGCACGGAAACTATTTCATAAAGGATAATACAGTGCTGGTGATTGCTAAAATCCAAATAGCAGAAGAAGACCTCAATTTTACATTGTTGCTCTATGCACGAACCCCTTAAAAACTCATGAGGATCAGTTCCTAAGTACATGGGTCAGAACATCTCCCCCCCCAAATAATTCCCTTGTTTGTAAATCCACTAGTACCCTTTGACTTTCTAAAGTTGGTATTTGAAATGAAATCAATGTTGTGAAAAACGTAAAAATAGTGATAGATTGTATTTCTTTGCAGATATAATTACTGAGCTATATAATACTCCAAGGCATTTTAAAAATAACACCGCAAAATTCTTGAATCAGCATTTTATGTGCATAAGCGCAGATTCAATTTCTTCATTTTTTTCAGATAAAGAAATTAACATTTATAAGTTACAGGACTCATTCAAGGTCATGGGCCAGCCAGGGGAATTTAAAATCAGACCAAAATCAGATCTGGTTCATTTTTTTCCTCCACTCTGTGCACTTTTCATATTTTACCTTTTCCTGCCCTTAACAATTTGCTTCTCTATTTCCATGTGAAATTAATTTCAATTATAACTTAGATAGATATCCAAGAAATTATATATGAAATTAATTTGTAAGGGCTAGAAAAAGACCCCCTATATTAAAATATTGTACGGAGACATATAAAGTCTAATACCACTTAAAGTTTTTCTCTATGAGATGGAGATGGGCATGCATTTTAAAATATATAGTCTGGGCAATTTAGCATGAGAATATTATGAGATTAATATAGATTTTAAAATATCAGCGGCTGAATATAAGTTAGAAAAGTGTGAAATGTCAATCACGTCCCTAAGAAGGAGCTCTGGAGGTAAATTAGAAAACTGTCAGTCTCTTTTTCTTTTCTTTTTTTTTTTTTTTGGAGCTGGAGATCAAACTCAGGGCCTTGGGTTTGCTAGGCGAGCACTCTAGCCACTAAGTTTATCTCCAGCCCAAAATCGTCAATCTCAAGAGTGTAGCAAATCCAGCAATCACAAAGGACAGTCTGAAATATGAGGAAAAACAATATGCAAACTTATTTCCAAATTATTTCAATTCAATAATTTAAAGTGAGGAAAAATGCTGTTTATGGCTTTCTTAAAATGAAGCAACCTTTGACTTTTGAACTAAAAACACTAACGCAGCTCTACACGTTTACTTTTAGAAAAAGATGCCACAAAACCCTTTTCTCCAGCACGGAGGAACTTACCTGTTTCCATTTTTCCATCCTGCGCGGCAGGCCCGTCTGGTATCACGCTTTTCACCTGCAGAAATTCATCAGGCTCATCTCCTCCGATGATGGTAAATCCAAAGCCCATGCTGCTCTTTTTTAGGGTGGTGCTCAAGAATGTTCCTTTCAACTGGGATGCATCCCGCGTGAACAGTGGTTTTTCTACGTTGGCCGAAATCAATTAAAAAAAGAAAAAACACATTTGAGACAGGTTGTTAGGTAAGAGACACCAGTCACTGAGCCCCAAGGTGGCTGTGGGGTCACGGATGGTAGCTTTAAGCCGCGAGTGACCGCAAAAGGAGCGAGACGCTAGACCTCCTGACAGACACAGAACAGTCCTGGGCATCCAGGCAAGAGAAAAGCCTGCTTAGTTTGGAGAGTGACTTTTTGTCAAGCCATCATTTCCACTCACTGCTTAGCCTTCTCATGTTTATAAAGGGTTGCAGCAATAGGACGCCAGCACCTCCATGAAGAGGACAAGGAGCCCAAATCATCCAGACACATCTGAGGATGTTCTGCTCATAGCTATGAAGGGTCCCAGCAGGAAGTATGTATCTTAGGGCGGCCCATCCCGTCCAGAACCTTGAAGAAGTCGGAGCACAAAACACCCAAGTGGAGTGTTTTGGTTGTTACTTTAAATAGAATAACAGCGCAGCACTTAGGCATGTGGCATGTGACCACACAGCCAAAGGTCCAAATTGTTTAGAAAGAGTGCCTGGATGTGGGACTGTGGCAACGTTAGCTCATAACACTACATTGTGAGATGCTACAAAGATAACCAAACAAATAAATGTCTACACCTGAAGGTGTTCAGTGCACTCTAAAATGTGAGCTAAGGCAAGCTGCAATTTCTAGATATAATTATGAATGTAAAGGTAACACATTTTTAACAATTCAAATCCTATGTCTAAATAATCTGAATAACTTGAAGCCACTCACGTAGTTGGACAGCTAATTTGTTATGTAGTAGGTTTTCCAGCTATGACCTGCTATAAATATATTTTTAAGCATATTAAATGCTTTAAAAATAACAGGCAGATGAGGAAACAGAATTAATATCTCCTCCAAATCTCACCTCAGGAGGCATTTCATATGATCCTTTTTTTAGTTGTCACTTTTGGGGTGATTTGATATTTGGTATGTGGTAACTCATGTGTTTTGCATGACATTTTTGATGCATTTTGGGGATAGGTAATAAACTATAAAACAATGAGTCATGGAGTTTTATTTTATCTGTCCACTTATATATCACATTTAGCTTTATTAGAAATAGCACTTCTTTAAAATACAAATGGAACATAAGTCACGTATAATCTCTCCTAGATTTTTCCAGCTCGCTCCTTATAGACCTTTACATTCATGCTGTAGCGGTGTGCTGTGGACCTCATCAGCAGCCTCCCAACTCCAAAGCCTTTTGTGTGTGTGTTTTTTAAATAAGTAGAAGCCATACGCCATGAAAGGTGTGAGCATGTCCCACTCCGAGACTCCCAGGCCCAGACAGGCGTGCACATGGCCCAGGGACCTACCGAGGGGCCAGGGCCTCCCCAAGTGGATGTGCCGATGGAAAGACAAATCCCTCATGCTGAGGGACCTCTCGGGGACAGTGCAGTGACAAGCGGATTTGGGCTTAGGTAATGTTGATGAGGAGCTGCCTACTGTCACAGAAGAGAACAAGCCTTATTCTTAGGCTGGCCTTAGAGGACCAACTTACAAGTGTCTGCATGTCTGCACTGTCTCAGCCCACCAATCTGCACCTGGTCGTGTGCTGCACCTTCCTGTAAGGGACTCCCGAGACCTTCCATAATCTCTGGTGCCAGATGTGTTTGCTGGGAAATACTGCAGGCCCTCCACTAATGCCCACAGAAAGGACTGAAGAGAGCAAATCAGGTACTTGCAGGGGCACAGGCCAGCGCAGAGAGTTTGCCACACAACCTTCCCTTGCACGCCACATGTGGACATAGTACGGTACCTCGGAAACCTGGCGCCTGCAGCGGCTTGGTTCCAAGTTCGGTGTGGGGCATGTTATGTTGCTGCAGCTTCCTTTTGGCTTCTAGGACAGGGTTTTCAAACTGTGTTCTTCTATTTATGTGGCTAAAAAAGAAAACAACAAATTAGGATAAAGAGCAGGGATAAGTCAATTAAGAGAACAGATGGATGGCTCTGCAAAGAGCAGGCCACAAAGGGACACCATATCTGATTGCAGCCCAGCGCCTCCCCTGGCATGCGGCCAGGCTGTCATGGGGTGGACTGTGCCTGGCACGTATGTCTGACACCAGTGTGGACTTTCCAAAGGCTTCATCTTGCTATTGGGTTCACACGAGGCATGATTCAGCCAACAGAACCAAAATGTGCACTTGTCTCCTGGCCTAGTGTGTTGGTTTGCATGGATTTGATGGGTCCAAATAAACAGTCAACCAATGAAATTTATACTGAATACTGTCAAAGAATATCATCTCAGTTTTGCAAACTCCTTATCTCAGACAGGATAAATATGAGGTAAACTCACTGATACTAGAGTAACAGGATCCCATGTTTTATATTCGGACCTAGACTGAAGGGCTGGGATCCAGGGAAGAGGTTGCCAAGGATGTACAGGAAAGCCACAGAAGATGCTGAGATGGACAGAAGATACTGAGATCCATCAGAGGTAGAGCATTCACAATCTCCCTGGTAAGAAACTTGTAGATAGCAGACAGAGAGTGGCAGGAGCAACTGTGGTCCCGCTAACCTGAAGGCCTGGAGAGTGAGAAAAGTATGTATTCCTCTACAGCAGGCTGCTTGAAAGTTATTTTCTTGTTGGGAAGAGCAAGAACCAACACCTCTGCCTTGTGTTGAGGGCCACGTTACACTTTCTCTAGGACATGAATGGAGCGAATCAGAGAGACATTTATTTTGGTTTCTCGTACAAACAGATTATGCTGTGAAAGTACGAAGAGGACAGACAGGGTTAGAAAGGGAACTGACAGTTTCCAGTGCCAATATTTTCAGTTAAGCCTCAGAGCAAAACAGTCCTGAATTGTAATCATCCCTATTTTAAAGGCAATGAGATGGATACAGAGAGAAATGGAATGATTTGTTCTCAATCACATGCCCAGTAATAGGAGATCTGGGATTTGACCATCACGTCTATTTCTATAAACAATCTCTTATCTGTATACAATATTTTATTTCTTCAATGTATGATTTCACACTGGTGAGTGCAGGTGTTTAGCATGTGTGCATATGCACATGCACACATACAAACTATTCATTATGTCTTCTAAAACTACACATCAGAAAGGAGAGGAGATAAAAGACGCAAAATCACAACAACCAGTTTTCTATTATTATAAATCAGATAATATCCGGTGAAACAGAAAAGTGGTTGCAGGAAGCATGACAAGAAGATTGCCATATCCAGTCCCTTCCTTTTAGGAGGCAGCCTGGAGAGCCGTGTGCCACATCGGCTCTGGACTCAGGCAGTCCTGTATTCAAATTCCAGCTCTACCACCAGCTTAGCTGTGTGACCTTGGGGAGGTCCTAACCCTGAGTCTTAGTGATTAAATTTTTGATCTGGGCATAACACTGTCTTCTTCTTGGAGTGGTTGGGAAGATTAAATACAATAATGAATATTAGCACAGGGTTTGACACATAGACAGGCTCAGTAATTAAATGCTGTTATCAATCTCATCATTTCAGTCACCACTCTCATCATCTTTATCCCAACCTCTACTGCCATCAAGAAGGGATTTACTGGGCGACCTTAGCAATACTCGGACCTGGCTTTAATTGCCTCTGGTGTTGCTGAGGGAAGGGTGCATGTAACAATGTTCTCTGCTAATGAAACTCACCCACATGCCTTCAATGGGATTCGTCAATGAAAAACTACTTTCCAGTGGAAGTAAAGTGCTGCTGTAATGCTCCTGTGCACCCAGAAGCCACTAGCTGTGGTGTAGTGAGCCATGGCTCGTGAGCTTCCCAACCTCTTTACTCCCTTACCCGTGGCGATGCCAGTCTGTTCCATGGGGGCCAGAGCCTGAAGTCTCTCTTTGCTTTTCTCCACTGTCAGGTCACTTCCCCAGTAAAATCTTGGAAATCTTCCTCTTGCCTAGAAACACAGCACTCTCGACACTGCCTTTACCTATCTGTGCAGCCTCACCTTGGGCCGCATCCCCATGGGTGCCTTTGTGTTCCCAGGGCTGCTCTGATAGATACCATCCTTTCAAAACCCTGAGCCCACAGGTGAGGTTCAGTGTGTTGGTGATGCAACATGAGAAGTATGGCAGCCAGATGGAAGGCAGCATTGCGGAAAAATCTCAGCACTGTGAGCACTAATCTCCATCCTGCAGTGCATGCTCAGAGTGTGCCCCGAGGCCCCAGTGTCATGGGCTGCATCCTCAGTTTGGCACTAGTGCAAGGTGGCGGAGACTTCTGAGAGGTGGGAGGTTTGGATCACTGGGGGCTGTGCCCACAAAGGGGAGTGTGAGGTGCTTCAGATCCATGTCAGTAACTCTTTCTCATTCTCTTGTCCTCTTTCTTCCCTTCAATTCATGGCAGTGAGATGACCAGGCTTCCTCTGCCTCGCTGTTGCGCCATGACGTCCTGTGCCACTACGTGCCCAAAGCCACATGCCTGACTGGTTGTGGATCTACACTTCTGAAACCGAGACAAACAAAGCTTCTCTCTTTTTCAGTTGGCTTTCTCAGGCATTTTGTTACAGTACCAGAAAGCTGACAGATACAATCCTAATCTGTAAAATGGGAACATTAATATCTACTTCATAGGATTGCTGTGAGAGTAAGAGAAATATTTGGAAAGCATAGATACAAATAGAGACCTCTGCAGCCATACAGTATTGTCACTATTTTTAAGGAATAATTATTTTTGCTGCTGTAAGTGCTGATATTGTTATTGCTATCATCATGACACCTGTCTTATAGGTCCCCTAATTCCTTTCCCAACCTCTTCCAGCCACGTCCCCGGGCTGAGTTATGCCCTTTCCCCTCTGCTCTCATAAAACCCTGAACTGACCTCTCTCTTTGCAGTTTGATTATTTTCTTAGATCATTCACCATTAAGAGGATTTGATGAACTTCTAAAGAACAAATAAACACAATTAGGATAAATGAATTTGAATCTAAGTGGAAGGTAGTTAATATAGGGTCCTGTTTCGTTTCCTGAAGTTGTGCTACAAATCAGCTTTAAGCTTTAGCATTACCAATTCGGCCCAAGAGAAAAGTCGATTAGACTCCCAGAATACTTAAGACAAACCAAAGCCAGTTGTTTAGAAGGACGTAATATTTCTGTTATTAAGTCGTAGGAATTATTTCTTTCTAAACCTTGGGGACACAGGTTTCTGTGATGTACCATACAGCATCCTAAATGATAACAGTAATGAATTCTGTGCTATCTTCTAACTTGATCAGAGTGTATTAGTGATTGATTTTCACATTTATTTCCTTTCTATATCATGGATTCCTGTGTACAGGGACCACATGTTACTCATCTTTGTCTGATCACTGATCATTATCTTCATCACTGATCAGAATCACTGATCATTATCTTCATCACTGATTAGAATCACTGATCATCTGGTAAAGTGAAAGACAATAATGTTCACTAAGTTACTAAATTATGAATGTATTAAGAATTTCATCTTCAGATCCATGTCAGTAACTTCAGAAAACCAAGAAATAGCTTTGAAGTCCACTGAAGTATCAGCATTTCCGATTTCCTCTCTGCTCTATTTCTGTTCTGTTAGGTCACTATTCCTCACATGCATAACTTAATCCTTAGAAAAACTAAGAACTCTTTGGGATACATACCAAAGGGTGCCTTAAACTTGCCACATGCACGTAAATATTTCCTTACAAAAAATTAATGAGTAGTCACCTGCTTTATGGACATTGTGTTGAAAATATTCCATTTGCCATCGAAGTGAGTTTCTATAGTTCATGGAGAATGAAAAACACCAAGAACTAGTCCGGCATGGCTCATACCCTACAATTAGTAGAAGCTGGGTACATTTAGTTACCCTATGCTGATGGCTACAGGACGTTTACATTGTCACAAAAGAAGTAATTCATCTGAAACCTAAAATACTCCTACTGTCTAAAAAAACTTATCAAAAAGAAATGTTATGGTGGAGTTGAAGAGAGAAGACTCATGTTTCTTATGCAAGTCCTTCTAGCTAGGATTTGGGGGTCTTACAATACCTACCAAGGATGTGAGAGACAGATGTCATTATCTTGTTCAGTGTTTAGTGTCTGAAATAAGTACTAGCTATTGCATCTAGCTTCCATAGGAAACAGAGCCTGGGAATCTATGAAGAGCTCTTAGCCTTTAATCGCATCTATTTTTTTGTCATTTTTTTTTTTACTCTGTAGATATTAACAGCTAAGGGCATAAAATCCATATTCTGAAGTAGGCATATCCTAACAAGTCCATTTTCCCTTGCAGAAGGGAAAGGGCACGGATATGAGAAGATCCTGTGTTGGACGGCAAGGGATCAGGGCATTCAGGGCGAGACTCTAACACCTCTCTCTGCCCTCACAGTCAGTCCTCTGGGCCACGAGACAGAAACTCACAACAGGGCATAAGAGACAGTGTCTTCAAATTCTGGATTCACCTGAGAAACTTTAAAAAAAAAGTCCAGGTGACTCAGGCCAGCCCCACAGATCAACTGATTCATAATCTCAGAATAGAATACAGGTATGATATTTTAAAAAAGCTTCTGAGGTAACTCTAATGTGCCTCCAGGTCTGCAGTCTCCTGAATTAGAAGCTGAGAAAGTGCAAAGGGGTATTGCCTCGGGAGTTTCATGCCCAGTAAGATTTAGGTGGAAGTCTCTCTCTCAGTATGTGGCCTTGGAGAGCGTTAGGAAATGCTATTTGCTCCAGAGAACGTCTTCTGCTAGCAGAAGTTTCAGACATACACAGGAAGAAGAAAATATTTGTAGCTGATTGGAGACAGACTAGGGTCCCAGGTGACCGCCTCTTCCTTCACTGCGGGAGGAAGTGGAGGTGTAAGAAGTCATCCATGCTGAGCCTATCTGTGCCCTGTGTGCTGGAGGCCCCCAAGGCCCTTATCCGGCCCTCATCAGTGGCCCCTCCTGTTCATCAGCCTGTCTACGCCCACCTTGCTTTTCCTGGTGTTTGGAGCGGGACACTTTCCATGAATGACACTTTCAGATCCACCGGCTATCATCACAGCGTCTTGGCTCTACTTGGCAGTTTAGAAGTAGATCTTCGGGTCAATGTGGAAGGCAGAATAGAGCCGCTTTTAAGTGAGGTCCACAGGCAAAATGTTTCCCACGTGACCTAGGTGGTGGCACTGATTACTCCAAGGCATGAGGTTGCCAGTGCTCACAAAATATTTGTGAATAAATGCACAGACGGAGTCAGGCATGCATGGAAAGTGACAGAGCTCAATGTTTTCCACTTTCACTCTCTCTTAATGAATCTATGGTGACAGTCAGACTTGATGTGGAACTTACGGCTGCCTCACGTGACCGACCATTCTGCATTTGGGCGAACATCCATGGGATTCTCCAAGCAGGGCACCTTTTCAGAGATCCTAACAGTAAGGGAAAAGTCATCTCACTTTGGTGATAAAACGCTTGGATGCAGGGAGCTCCTACCTGAAGTTGCTCTCTGTCACAGCAGAAGTGTGCTCAGATGGAAAAGTGCTGGAGTAGAGATCAATGTGGGAACACCAGGGGGCGGGGCTGGGATGGCCGGCTTGGAGATGTGGGTTAGCAGTTTTCCATGTCACCCTTTCTCTGCAAGCTTGCTTCTGGACGAATTCACAGAGGGTGGATTTCCTGGCTGCCTAAAATTCCCTCGGCTTTCTCTGATCCTAATTATGAGTCCCTGCTTCTGTATTCTCACCACCTCCTATCTGAACCCCTCAGCTGCGGCCACACTGGCACCTGGACACACATCACATCCTCCTCGCTATTAGTACTAGTGTGGAGAAGACTGTAGGACTGTGTGACGGAAGACTGTGTGACAGTGCTAACCCACAACATATGCGGGCCGCAGCGAGCTGTTTGTTATCACTGAAAACTCTAAAAGGTTTGCCATCACTGCTCTATGATGTTTTCTTTCAAGTTTGGAAAAGTGGAATAGTTTCAAATGCAATAAAAACCACTTCCTGTTTTAGAAAGTAAGAGAGGATAACACCCCTCCAAGGATCTTCTGGGGCTGATGCTCATCACGGAAGACTGGACCCATCATTAGGAGCTCGGTCTCTGTAGTCATGTTGCTCACATTTACACCCAAGCTCCGTAATCTTGGGGACATCATTTACAGTCTTTATGCTTTGGAATTTTTTATTTGTAAAATTGGGATAAAAATATTATCAACCTCATAAAGTTGCTGTGCATGTAAAATGAGTTAAAATGAGTAAACCACTTAAGAACAGTGTAAGTACTATGATGATCCATCAAATACTGATTTCTCTGATTCTCTTTGCTAGGTACTGTGGTAGGGATTGAGGGAAGAGGAAAAAGATTAATTGGGCATGAAGCATGCCAGAGGAGAGAAACCAGGAACACAAATGTATTACAAAATAGGGCTTACAGAATACAACCTATGCCTTATGGTGCTGTAGAAAGCCAAATATGAAAAGTACTAGATTAAATCTTAGTGTCTTAACTATAAATTATTTTAAAATATGGGCTTTGGACAAATGGAAGAATTGAATCTATTTTACTTGGAGCATTTTTTAAAACAGAATAATTGAAACTGCCTCTTGAAAGATTTTTTCCCCATTCTAACACTTAAGTGACCATTTTCTTTCTATAAACGTCCATTCATTATTCGCTGCTGTACCTGGGGAAATGGGAGTGGGAAGACAGTCACTCAAATCTTACTTTCTCTGCTCTTCCTGGATCAAGAAGACACCCACTTCAGGGATGTGGCGTCCACGTGGGAGGCAGAGACTTGGCCAGCGAGAAGGGTACTCTGTGTTGACACTGAAATTACAGCCAATCTCGTCCACTCCACATAAGGCTGAACGTCCCCAGATGTGTATTTTCAAGTGAATGACCTCTCTCCTCTCCCAGTAGTAATGCCGAGTTCTTATCAAGGCATTGATGGGAATGGGTATTTTACACATAAGGGGCCATTCATCACTGAGCCATTACTGTTCACTAACTACACAGAAAACTCAATATTTTTCTCCCAGCCGACAGCACCATGTGCGCTGTCAATCATGCTAGGAAGGCTCCAGGACCTGAAAGATACAAGGACTCAATTTCAGAAAAATTTAGAGCCACCAGACATGCATTAAAATGTTGTTTCTATCTACTTCTCATGCCTGTAAAACATCTAAAATGCTATTGCGAGGGCAGAGGAGCTCATTGTTTCCAAAGGTGTTTTGAATCTTTGGTCTCTAGGTTGAGCGAAGGTCGTGAGTGCTAAGCTTAGAGGTAAGGTGGGGTTTATCTAAAAGGAAACTAAAAGACTACATCGTTGCAAGGTCTTTCTGTACTAGAAACACAACGAGTACATCCTCTTGCACTGGTCTCCCGGCCCTGGCTTGTGTTCTTTCAGTCTCACATATAAATTCACTAATCATCTGCTAGATTTCGGGGACACAAAAACCAACATAATATAACCCCTGCCCCCTGCTCATATTCCAGTGAGACACACAAGTCGGGTGGGTGACCACCATTTGCCTAGGATTAAGGAGTTTCCCAGGACATGGGAGTCTCAGTTTCAATTTGTAGACTGTCCATGGTAAGCTGAGAAAAGCTGGTCACTCTACAAGCATCCAGAAAAATAGAATGCAAGTTAGTACGTGCTGAAGTTTGTAGGCATGAAGTGAATCACCGTTAATCCACAGAAATAACTAGAGTGAAGGTTCATGGAGTCTCACAAAGGAAGAGAAACTTTAGATTCTGTAAAGATGAAGGTGTTTTACCACATGAAGAAAAGGGCATTTTAGGAAGACAGGAGGAGGTAAGGGGTTCGCCAGTATTCAGTTCTGCCGATCTAGAGTGCAGGGCAGTTCCAGGTCATGTGCTAAGGTTTGTTCTGTCCCAGAATCTCCCTAATTTCACTGTGGTTTGGGTCTAGTGGACTGCAATAGTTTTGAAAATCTCCTTCCTGAATGATGTCTTATTCTTCGACTTGCAAGACTGTAGGATGTTTCCCCATATGAAGCAGATGGGAGAGTTGTGGTGTGTCCCAGAATTCTTGACAACTCCAGCACTCCTCCCTGGCTACCTCCAGCGCACCAGATTTCCTTCCCACCCGGACTCTGAGGGTGGAGAAGTGGGGCTCACTCCTGTGTAGAATGGCATCCTCCAGGGAAGTCACTGCTGGGTGAACAGGGGTGGAGAATAGTGTGGCCTCTGGTACACTCTGTGTTGAACAGGAGTGCTGCTCCTTAACACATTATTTATGAGCTGTCAAAATGTGAAGTCACAATAGAGCTTACGTCCACTGAACTGCAACACAAATGCATAGTTGTATCTAGTGATAGACACACACAGCCATGAACACAGGACTGCTTTGGGGCCTGGTGCCAAGCAGAGTCGCAGAACCATCAAAACACTCAGCATATCGGCAATCGTGGAGGCAGCATTCCTGATGTCTAGAGTTAGCCAGGAAGGAGGGAGTCAGGGAAAGAATGCCGGTGAGGGGAGATGGCAATATGGGGACAAGACTGGGGACAAGACTGGCAGATTCTGAAGGTCGACCCCATGCAGACAATTCCAATACCACGTCATAACCCACCTACCCGGGCTTCCAAATCCAATATTCAGAGATGAGAAGAAAGATTTCAAAAGTGTTATTCTTGACTACTGGGTCTTTACAGCCCCAAAGACCAGGGGAAAATCAAACACACAGCTCCTCTTATACATTAGTAAGTGATGTGGGGGGGACTAGAAACAAAATTTGAAGACTACTTCTGATAAATTCCAGAGAGAAAAAGACCCACTGCCTGGGTGCCCTGTGCAGGGTCTTTTCTCGCCACTTACAAGCAATCATGAAAACTGCGTGTGTGCAGGCAGGAGACTATAAATTCGGCAGATAAAGGACGCAGGGGTGATAGAAAAGGTACCGAGGGGAAAAACAGAACAAAGTTCTGCAGCACCAAGAACAAAGAAAGGTGAAAAGAAATTGCTTCCTTATTGTTTTTAATCAATTGCTTATCGGGGACAAGTCTTGTTGCAGAGTTTTACATAATTAACACACGATGTCTAAAATTACGCCATTCCCAGAAGATCACAGCTCTTATGGACCAGACGATGGCTTCATCTAAGGGTAAGGGGGATGTGTTTTCCAATAACTTGTTTGCTTTTTTCCGAAATACAAATTTATGCCCCAGTGTTGGGCTGTGCTTGGGTTTTTTATTTTGGAGCTCCAAATAAAGATGAAAGGTGCACCGCTGGGTACTTCAGAAGAACATTTCGTATACTTTTAAAGTTACTCAGTTCCTGCTCAGATTTAAGTTCTGCCCAATAGATGCTGCAGTTTGCTGAAAGAAACAGCTCTTTTGAGAATGAATGCCAGCTTTGTAAACACAGGAGGGAATAGAGGGGGAGGCTGGGGGCTCATCTTCATCTATTAAGGAGTTTGTGGCAATTCTCAGATAGGCGGGCTGCCTGCTGCTCAGAGAGGGCAAATGATTGTCTGCCCGTCTCACAGTGAGGGGCAGACGCACGAATTAAGCCCGGCTCCGTGTACTGCCCAAATCCAAGAACACTGATTTTATGTGTTTCTGACACAAATATATTTTCTTTTCAAGTGAAATTACTTATGTATGTGCAGGCCTGGGCTGTATCTGATCATCTACAGCGCATTTTGGTAAGGTGATTCTCAGTTTCTTTTTATCAGCTTTCATTATGAAACTGGAAACTTTAACAACATTGTGAATTACCTGCTGATATTCTGAGGACAAAAATGTGAAAAATACAGAACATTATTTTGATATATTTATTTAATAATTTTATTGTTAAAGAACTAAATGATTGTATACCAAGAAGGAATGACTGAACATGTTTAAGGAGAAAGCATATGCATGTGTCTATATTTTATTTATTGCAAACTAAGAGATGAAACGGTAACAAAGGCAGGAACAAGAAGCCAGGAGACCCGGCTTTGAGCAGCATGGTTTTCAGTCCTGGGGAGGTCCAGAGATGCAGTAAGAAAGGGACATGTAACTGAGTAATTCCTCGTGTGACAACAGGTGGAAGCTTGGTGCCCATGTGAACCTCCCTGCGGGCACTCGCATCAGAAGCAGGTGTGAGGGAAGCTGGATTTCTCACCCAACACGCCGACGTTCCCCAGCAGAGTCTGGGCCATGCGGAAGGAAGTGCAGAGACGGGAATAACTCCCTGCTCTCGTGGGCATTAGCAAGCTCACGTGTCTGCTGCCCTTCCCCAAGGTCAAAGCCACTTCCAAAGTCACCGGTGAGTGTGAGGTTTTGAGAGCAGACCAGCATGGGGTGGTTAAGCCTCATTTGGGGATTGTGTCAACCCCTTGCTAACTTTGAGAACTTCCCCTGACGTTTCTCAACTGCGGGTGCCTCATCTGTAAATATCCTACTCACTTCACAGGACCATTTGAAGAAGCAGACAAGGTACATGTGAAAATGTTACAGATGGAGCATTGTATACATTTCAGTAGATTGTCATGTTTTCGGAATATTTAGGGCCTGGGGGGCAAAAGTAATTTAAATATGGACACTCTAAAGTCTCCTGGCCCTGGTCAGGAGTGGCCGCTCCTCAAGTTTCAGTTTCTCTGTTTGTTCAAATAGATATAACGGTGTCTCTCATGAAGCGTTGTGGTGATGATTAAATCGGTTTTTCAAAATGCCTAATACGTACCAAGTGCTTAATAATGTTAATGATCAATATTTTTTCTTTGGACTGACAAACAGTAACTAAGTAATGAACTAACCTGGAAATAAAATTTACGTCTGAAGTCAGTGTCTACTAAATTACTAAGCAATATTGCAGAAAATGAGAGAGGCAATTATAGCTATCATTTGATCTATCTAAAACATATCCATTTTATTTTGACACCCAATTAAAACTGGAAAAAGTTCCGTAGGAAAAAACTGAGAGTTATTCAAACTCTAGCTATAAATATTTGCTTAACAGAAATTTGAACTAGGATTTTTACATTATGACAAATTCAGTGAGTGGTACTTAATAAGCTTTCAGAATCAGACACCTAAAGATGAGTTTCTTCTAAATTGACCCAAACTACTAAACGGTTGGTTTATCATAGCAGACTTTGTTTTGCTGTTCATAGGCCTAGTTGTCCTCAGCTATAGACCAGAATTTTCTTCTTGACAATTCTGACATTAATTTTACATAGCTAGACTGAACATAAATGTGAAATTTGATAACTTTTTATGATCCATCCATTTCATTACATCATTAGCTGAGTCTACTGTAATACAATTTCATCTAATTAAATATGAATTCATCTGTTAATCATTAATATATAATATCTAACAATGTCACTTTCTAATATTTAAAAATAGAAAGCACTTTTCCCTTCAAATCAGCTCTGACAGTTAAGAATATAGTTCTTACCCTGACTTTTTGTTTGTAAACTTCTCCTTTATATTTCTGCTCTTTCAAATGACAATCTTAGTATTAGTCTCATGTCTTTAGGTATCACGTGCATTTCTATTGTTCCTCCACAACATGATAAAAAGTGCCTATTAAAATAATCTGCTATTGGGAAAAGTCTTTTTTCCAGACCCCTCATACAAGGGATTGTTAAAATTGTTAAAATAAAATAAAAGAATGGTAATATATGTTACCATCTAGCCAAACAAAAAATAAAAATTGAAAGCAAATACCTTTAAAATTTTAAGCATCCTTTATCAGCACCCATAATGAGAAAATAATGAGGCTTAATATAGGAAAATGGCTGAATTCATCCATATTAACACAAGGTGCAGCGAATATTCCTTGAACCAGCAGAGACCCTC
>PVJO010017288.1:0-39584 GCA_004026905.1 Hystrix cristata | reverse complement strand
TATGCACAACCATGTTCATAGCAGCACAATTTGTAATAGCTAAGTCTTGGAAACAACCTAAATGCCCAACAACTGATGAATGGCTAAAGAAGATGTGGTTTTTCTACACAATGGAGTACTACACCGCTATAAAAAAGGATAAACTAGAGTCATTTGTATGTAAATGGATGTTCCTGGAGAACATACTATTAAGTGAAATGAATCAGACACTTATTAGTACACATCGAATTGTTTGTCTGATATGAGAAACCGTAAGTGTAAATAAGGACAAAGGGGTAGAATAGATAGTATGTTTAAAAAAGAAAAAAGAGAGATAGTATTCAAAAGAGAGAACTAGATAGGGAAAAGGGGGATAAAGAAGAAGGTTAAAAGAAAAGTAAGATGAAAGGGAAAAAAATGGTAAAGTGTAGTTATACTTGTTGCAAATAGGGAGGGGTGGGTGAATGAAAGGGAGGGGAGGTGAAGGAGGGGAAGAGGGGGGAAAACCAAGATGTATCATGTACAGGTACAAAATAACCATGTTGAGTATGATCATTATGTATACAATGTACCAATACGTGCTCTTGGTAAAAATAATAAAAAAAAATTAAAAAAAAAAAACTATTGGTTGAAGTTGCAATGTCAAAGCAAAGAAAAAATGTATTTATAAGGTGTAATGTATATGATATATATATATGGTTTATAAGGAAGGTAACAATATAAAGATCAACATAATTTATAAAATTTGGAGCATCAATGATAACAGCAATTTATGCAAAGTCATGACTTAAATAAGTTAAAGCAAAATTTGATTAACATGTTAATGAAATTCTGAGTCATACAGAAAGAAAAAGGTGACATAATGATTACTGACATCACAACAGACCAACTATCAATATTAACTAGGCAAAGTCTGCCTTTGTTGGAACTCTAACTAGACTAAAATACCCATGAATTTTACCAGATGTGGAAACATGTTGAAATGATTTATTTGTCATGAAGGGGAAATTCTAAATGCTGGAAAGCGAAATAAGTAATTTGGAAAATCTGCAAAAATCTAAGAAGGAAGAAATCTCTAGTGAGTTTTCATTGTGAAATATATAGTACTTAATATATGCCAGGCATTGCCCTAAGCAATTTATATAAATTAACTCAGTCATCACAAGAACTCCTTGATATAAAGCACTATGTTTACGTCCATTTTACAGGTAGGAAAAAGGAGACTAGAGACCAATTCCCCTGCCTGAGGCCATATAGCTAGTAAGTGGTGCAGCCCAAATTGAAACCTAAGCAGTCCTGCCTAGTCACTCTGCCAAGTGTTTTTGAGAGGCTGTCATGTGACAGGCAATTTACATAAATTACTCAATGATTTTACATAATCCTATGACACTGTATGATTGCTACCAATTTAATCAGTTAGATCAGGGATCAGGGAGGTTAACTCACTTACCCAATGTGACCCATTCATGTCAGCATCAAGATTTGAATCCAGCTCCCTCTGATTCCCGAACTCCTTCCGTTACATATTACTACCAATTACAGCATACCACATAGAATTTGCAAGTGACTTTGAAAAAGTCATCACCAAACACACATAAATTAGCCAGGTGGATTAAGGCAGATTACTGAGATGATTGGAAACACTTCCTCTTATGAATCTTAAACACTATTCAACCCTGTAAAAACTGGTCTTTTTTCCTTAGATTTTTGTAAACTCCTGTGAAATTTCACAGACCTGCATTACTACTCTTATTTATTGTGTTTATTATTCTTATTTCCAAACCTTACTGTATCTGCTGAAGTATAGCATAATGTGTGCAAAGCTCTGAACCCCCCTGGCAAGGGGCTTCAGGACCCTGGAGAGCTCCACCAAATTCCCGTCTGGTCTCTCACGAAGGATTGCTGGTTTTGGCACTGTATTTGCAAACTGCAGCAGCTCTTCTCCCAAACAAAGGAAATTTGCCATGTTCTTTGCAGCCTGACCCAAAATACATAATAACTCCCAAAGATCAATGAACAGTTAAAATCATGCATAGTCACCTCATTTTCTCTAAGAAATCAGAAGAGAAGTGAAGGTTGGTTAATGCTAATTGTGCTGAAGAATTAGAATGCAGCAAAGTTAGAAATGGAAAGTTATGCTTCCCCTAGTAACTATAACTTGGCATATTCTATATAAGGGCATAAATATAACAGCAAATATAGTACATAAAGTACTATCATGTGTGCAAGGAACAAATAACGATAGCTGGGAGGATCATAATTTTGACTTTCCTGACTTTTATGAGTTTAAATTCTCAGCCACAGTATCGCATTAATACATACAAGTTTCTTAGCCAATCTTAACTTAACTTTTGCCTCTCTCTACACAGCTTTCTGGATTTTCTTGGCACTATGTGGCTAAAACAGTAACCTTTGAACACTGAACTTCCAAATTTGATTCTGGTCCAAGTCCTGAAAAAAATGGAGAGGCAACAAGGGGAGGGAAGTAAAGGCAAAGCTTTCAGCTGGGCATGATTGTTAGACAGTGGGGGAATGCAGAAACTACTAAATAAAACAAGTCATGCATGGGGCCAGAAAAAACGCTGAAGCAATCACTTAAACCTGCATGCTGCTGTTTTTTATTTAATGCTGAGGGGTGTTTACAATGCTGTGACTGCCAGAGAAATGTTGATCCAGATGAGTAAGAGAGCAGCAGTATAGGAGACTGCTTCACACCCGCTCTTTCCAGTGAATATTTTAGGAACCACTGTAAATCCATGTGAGCACTGCGACCATCAAATGAAACAGAAAAGAAAGCAAGTGTTACCCCCAAAGAAGGAATTTTGATTTAGAACAGAGACAGGGCCATTTTCACTGCCCTCTGTTGTAGCGATGATTGGATGGAAAACAGCATTCATCACAGTAAAGTGCTCTTTTCGAGCTCCCATATTCTCAACTCGCCACACTATTTGTGAGCTTTAGAGGTGGGGAGGACTGAAAACCTCCAATCATTTGCCTTCCAGCTTTCATTTAGTTCCTTTTCTCCCATGAGCTGCAAACTACAGTAGCAATTCTCTCCTTGGAGGGTATTACTTCGCCTCCGCATCGAGCTATGTCAGAAAGTGTTCAATATTCTAAGCAGCTCCACCAGGGCACATGTTCCTGCCTCATTTCCTTCCCTGGAAAGCATCTGTATTGATCTCCCCAAACCTTGGGGCCAAAAGAAAATAACAGGAAAGGCATTCGATGGGAAGAAAATGCAGATTTGCACTGTCCCCTTCATTTTTCCCCTTCTTTTCCAAGTATCAGTGCAGACAGACCAATATTAGGAACTCAACATTAGTTGCTCTCTTCTTTCTTCCCTGAGGCTGGTAGTAGCAGCCATTTGTGTTCCTGCCTCTAGAACTTCAGGAGCAAAGATCAATTGGAGTCACTGTTTCAACTTTTTCTTTGAAAGAACCACTGTCTGACCCATAAATAAAAAGCAATTTTCCCCGCCTAATGTTGCTCTGATTTCTGTGAATAATTACTTGCAATTTAAATTTGCTTGGGTAGAATCTTTATGCCTAATTAACATTGTTCATGATCATGGACTCTCTTTTTGTAAAATTAAGAGGCTAGTGATCTAGAAAAGACAGAGAAAGATGATCAGGCATGTTCAATAAAACATGTTACCCCTGGTAGTCATATACATTGAAAGCAAGAGTACTTTTGATACTATGGTGTTTTTACATTGCTGCTGTTCAGGACACGCTGCTCCAAAACGTGGCACTGTGGCATTTTCCCACTCTCCTCCTCCAAAGTAGGTCAATATAATTGGGAACGAGTCTCCAACCTTCCCCTGAAGCAGATCATGAGACCCTCTTTCCAAAGGTGCCCACCCTCCACATGGAGATCAGAGAGACACCCTCTCCTCTGAAGACACAGGAATACAGAAGAACCGGAACAGTGCCTGCTAAGTTTCCCCCGGGGTTTTACCTTTAGATCATACCCTTTGTGCAATTACATTTCTCCAACACTACCCACTCTTCATCAAACTTAACATAAAATACATGCTTAACTATTTCTTTGGGTCTTCTCTTCCTCATGAAGTCTACCATGTCACAAACTCTTCTGCAACTGTGGGGTTCAAACCCAGGGCCTCACATGTGCTAGGCAATCACCCTACCACTGATCTACACCTCTAGTCCCCATATAAAACTCATGTTAATTAAATATGCTTCTCTCCCATTACTCTGCCTTTGCCAGGTTGCCTTTCAGAAGTAGAAGCTACTACTATGGATATCTGACAAAAGCCAGCAAAACCAGATCTATCTCTCACATCTCTGTTTGTGGGGACTGGACAAACAAAATAGTGAAGTCTTTTTTCTTTCCAAATTCAGACTACCAGATTACTTTAAAAATTAACTACTGGCAGGGAAAGATGAGGAGAGGTTAATCAATGGGGTCTAGGTTACAGAGAAACAGGAGACTCTGGTGTGCCATTGTACAATAAAGGTGACCACCAATAACAAAATATACTGTATATTTTTAAAGGCTCGAAGAAAAGATTTTGGATTTTTTCACCCAAAAAACGATAAATGCTTTAAGGGGAAAAAAATGTTTAAACTGATTTAAATATCATGTAATATATACATGTATCAAAACATTTTATGTACCCAATTAATGTTTCTATGCTTTTATGTTTCAGTTAAAATTTCAGTAAAATTTCATTTTGAAAAAAATGATAATGGCAAAAGTCATACAAAAAGAAAATTTGTGGTTATATTTTTGTCTTTAGAAAACCTTACCATTTATAAGAAACTTCTTTTTAATTAAAAAATGGGGGAAGTTGTTATTTATATTTATAATTTGCATCATAAATATTTAAAGAAATGCAGGTCTTGTTTTTAAATTCAAAATGAGGCTAATCATACTCTTTTATAACTCACATAAAAATGAGAAATGATTTTAACTAGTATTTCAAAGCATAGTTACCCATGTTTACATGTCATTTATATGTCAGTATTTCCAAAATAGTTGAAGAGTTTATATTTTCCAAAAAAAGTGAGGATTTCATTACAGTACCATTTAGTTGTATGCAGTTATTTGTTATCTTCCTACCTCACATCCTGCTTCACTCATAAACATAAGCTTCAAACTGTTATATTATTATAAATCTAAATTCAAAATATCTAGTAAACGTCTAATACTAGCTAATAATAGCATTAAGAACATACCAATAAATACTCCTAAAATCTCTTCGTTACATCGGCAATACCATGCTTTCTATGTGTTCGGTTAAATTTTGAGTGGAGGGACCCCCACAACCCTCACTGGAGTCTTGGTCCCTGGTGGGTCGACCTGGGGAGCATCCTGCTCCCTCTAAATCCTGACGGCCCCACTGTGGTCACAAGTGGCAAGGACACAAGGCCACCTCAGCAGCAGCTCACTCCAGTGGAATTGCAAGAAATTCTTAATTCAGACTTCCTTGCAAAATGTGAAAGAACAGGAAACTGGAGAATGACACTGAGAGGCCCATTCTGCACCTGGACGGCTGTGTCCTTGCTGGGGATATGAAGATCCTCATGGAATCTACGTTACAGTTGAAGGAAATGTGGAGCATGTGGCTACAGCATGTGTACAGAAGGCTACAATGAAACCGTGGAGAAACACAAATGCTATACGGTGCAGCTCTGCAAAACAAGCACTCTTCTGACAGAAAAGGACGTAGAAGAAAGCACAGGTGGGGAAGAATGGCTGCAAATGAAGGACAATGATCTTTCCTATGGCCCTGCGTGATGTGCGGCTTTCCACGTGGAAATGACGATGCACTTGTAGGTCCATCCCCAGAAAAACCTTTGGAGATGGAAGAGCAATATGTCCAAGTGAGAGGCATTCGAGGCTGACCTGTGAACAGCAGAAGCTGCTGGAAACAGAGTCTGGTCCTCTTGTTGACATCTCTTCTGTTGTGGAAGATTCTGCTGTTGTAGAAACTCAAGATACTGCCATAGACATCACCCTTGGATAAAATGTTTCTCATGTTAACTAGTCATGAACCTTTTAAATCCATTTTTATGTCAAATAATTGGCTGTATAGCTTTGAGTTAGTTCACTGTTTTATTGTTTTTGTGAACCATACGTCCATTTCCCATTATAGCATAATCATTAATATACCAAAATCATTCAGGACCAGACACGAATTAAATTTTTTTTTTATTTTTTCACACAAGGTCTCATAGTAGCTCACACTGGACTTGACCTTGCTGTGCTGGCCATGCTGGCCTTGACCTCATAATACTCCTGCCTCAGCCCCTTGAGCACAGAGATTACACAAGAATTGTATTTTTTAAAACATAGCTTAAGCCAGGAGTAGTAGCCAACACGTGTAATCACAGCTACTTGGGAGGCTAAGGCAGGAGTTCAAAACTAGCTGGGCAATTTAGTGAAAGCCTATCTCAAAAATAAATAAATGAATAAGGGTGAGTATGTAGCTCAGTAGTAGAGCACTTGTGAGTTTCATCCCCAATATCACAAAAAAAAGTAAAGTAAAATAAAGTTTAAATGACCTTAAAAAATCAATAAATTTTAGCTTAAGTAAAATATCTTGCAAGTTTCTATTTAAAATAATTGAGAAATTTGCAGTCAAGAGATTCAGAAGTTAAGGTTTTCAATATTTCTACTCAGAAAACTCCAAATGTATTTACAGGAGGTACAAGGTCAGCAGAGTTTCAAGATTAACTTGAACTTTCTTCAAGTTTTTTTCACTTTAAGAAGTCATGATAAGTTTCAAATATTAGTAGCAGATGTGACCATTATGACTTCTTATCCATACAGCAAACACAATGGAAAAATGAGCAATCAGTGTAAGAATCATTAGCACCAAACCATCTACTTTTCATATCCATATAATGAAGGAAAATATATGATTATAGTTCATGACCACGGGTTTCAAAATTCAAATCATTATATTAAATCATGTAGGTTAATGTATTCTGAAAACGTATGTGAGGGGCAGAAAATGTCAAATAATTCTGGATCACTGAAAAAACTCTGGATGATGTCTTGAAACACATTTCAATCTCAGAATACTGCATGGAGGCAAGTTTGAGATAAGACACTGTGGCCCTTTATGTATAAATAACAGTTGTTTGGTGAAGTTTTTATACTAGCTCTTTAGGAAGAGAAGCTTGGAACAAGGTTAGGCACTTAATTTATTTCCCTCATGAATTCTTTGCTACCCTCCAGGCCTTAAAAGGTAGGAGTTGGACGTTGATGATAATTATTTCGGATAGTGCTGCATGGAGGGAGCTGAGTGAAATCCCACACTTCAAGGCAGCAGAGCCGTGAGTCACTTTGAACAACTATCATGAATACAACTCATGTCTGGGAGGCCCTTTGAGAAATGATCTACAGAGGTAAGTGGTTTCCCTGGATGGCTGATATAACCATATGCATGTATACACAGAGATTTAAAAAGCAAAGTAGAAAAAATTTAACTGTGAGCTAAATTTGCTTTTGAGAAGGTTGAATCAGAATGTGATTTTAAGAGCACTATTAAAAGAAATTTTTTAAATATCAGAAGTACTAAAATAGATGTTTTAGTAGAATGATTTTCTTTGGGCTTACAAAGGCAACCCTGCTGAGGGTTCATCTGTGGGTAACTGGGAGGAAAAAAGTCTCGCTCACGAACCTTACCTTTTTGTCCTTTAACTACTACAGGATCACTACAGGATCTGAGTGTGACCAGGTTACTTCCACTGAGCACTGACAACCTGGAAGAGCCAGGCTCCACCTCTCTGAGACAATACAAATGTTTGCACTGCACATGAGCACACACACTACATTCTAAGACCAAACCATTCATTCACAAAACACTTGTAAGCAACTTTCTCAGCAGGTATTGGCTGTGGATGTGGGAATAAATGAACCGCAGGGCTGGGGGTGTGGCTCTGTGCTAGAGCATAGACTTAGCATGAGCAAGGGCAATTCCCACCCCCATCCTCACCACCAAAAAAGAAGAATAGACTGCCAAAGGGTCAGAACCTAGAAAAAGCACAACCTAGTGATTGAGACTGGCTTGTGATCACACACTTCAATCCCAAAAATATCACTGAGAAGTTAAAAACCACAGGTATTTGTAATACTCTTAGCAAGATCAGTACCTTGTGAAAAACAAGAGGAAACAGCAAATGATATTACAGGTATTTTTAACAGCACAAATACAAACTTCAGAAGCCACCTTCTTCCAAAACGAACAAAGGAATGGATGTCAGAAACCTGCTTACATTTCTAGACATTTTACCCAATAAAAGGAACAAGAGCTTCCTGGGAAAGTGGCTGATTCCGGGACTATAGCATGGATGCTTCTAAGGAGGTTGGGTGCTTTTGGTGAGTCAGAAAGCAAATAACCCCAAAATTATGGAGACATATCAAGAAGGCATAAGTCAGTTTGAAATAGCCTCCAATTACCAAATCTAGAAATACCTAGACATCGAAATTAATAGGTGAAGCAAAGTGGGCTGGGGGGGGTAAGAATGATCAATGTACATTATGTAGAAATCAGCCAAAGTGAAACCCATTAATGGGAACAACTCATATGAACTAATACAAAACGATGTGTAAAAAAGAATATCCAAGCAGCAAAAGCAGGAAAAGAAAAGAAAAAATTAACATAAAAGTAATAATAGCAGTAATGACTTATAAGAATATCTCATTTCACACTAAAAAGGTAAGTAAATAAAATGCAAAAGCCCTTCTCTGCAGTAGAATA
The DNA here is from genome assembly GCA_004026905.1 of Hystrix cristata. NCBI lineage: Eukaryota > Metazoa > Chordata > Mammalia > Rodentia > Hystricidae > Hystrix > Hystrix cristata. The sequence goes on along the minus strand of PVJO010017288.1, from coordinate 30,874 downwards.
CCGAACTCTCCTGACCTCTTCCTTCGGTTCTCGACTTCATTTCTGAGTGCTGTGAGACCATGAACTCAGCTCATCTGACATCTAACATGTTGGGAGTTATCTTTCTCATCACAACCTGAACGCAAGAGACTAGAATTCAAGGTTTCCCTGGGAGAGTTTAAATGCTGTACCTGATAAACGATGATTCTTGATTGCCATAATTAGCAATATGGTGATCTATGAACATAAAAATATCACAGACAAAACTGTGGTCCAAATGACCAAATGAGAAATTCAGCTGTAGTCAGAGCTCAGTGTGAATGCCGACAGGCCAGGTCTGCACCATCAGGCAATCCAAAGCTTCCTAGTAGCAGCTGGGCTTCTGAAGGACAGGACTCAGCTTACCTTCAGTGTGCTTATATGAGGATGGATAAGGAAAGGGGCTCAAAGCACAGGACAAGCTCAGTGTTACTGTTTTCATTATTATTACTGTGAGAGCCACTCTGCAGCAGATATTTCTCTAAGGTAGATATTAAAGCTAGACTCAACCTACATTGCTATTACTAAAGAGATTTGAAGAGAAGCACAGGATTAGGAATTGAAATGTCTGCATACTAGATTTACTCAATCATTTGCAAGAACAGCATTAGAATTTTGAACTTAAGAAAATTCATTATTCTGAAGTGAGATTGTTAATAGAGTTAAGTCCAGGCTGCCCGTTGCTTGAAAGCCAGTACTTCGGAAACAGGAATGGGTAGGAAGAAATCAGGTTCCTTCGAGGGCCAGCAATGTTGAGAAAATGGAGGGGCTGCCAGTCTCAAAGTCATCTCGAGGGATTCTTGTGTGCAAATGGCTTTTATGGGGAGGGAACAGAGGTTCAGCGAGAAGGCCAAACACTTGAGTTGAGTCTTCATATCATCCCAGGTGTGTGACTCTTCTTTTTCCTCTGTCACTGGACTGTGACCTCCTAGAACTAGTGCCTGTATTTTCTTAAAATGGACATAAAGTTCAACCTCACAGCAACTCACAGGCTTTGTGTTGGAACTCAAGAATAAAGAAGTTTGTTACAAAGGTCAGCGGATGTTCTGGATGCTCTAAATCTAAAGAAAGATTTAGCAACTTGACCATTTAGGGATCACTTCCCTTCCAAACTTATAATACTAGGCTAAAGGGAGGGGAGAGAAACCCTGCAATGCAATCAGCTCCGTTACTCCCTCTTATCATGACAACAACCCTCAGGAGGGCAAAGGAAGGGGACAGTGGAGTACAACTCCAAAGGAGCAGCCCTGATATTCAGCTATCTCAGAATCCATATGAACCAGGAAGAAAAAGCAATTGTGACTGATAATTGATCCAGAACTCTGTCTCAACTATGATCCTAGAGTTTCATGTAAAGAGTCCTGACATTTGCCCTTTTCCTGCAAGACATAATCAGCCATTAGAACCACTCTGCACATCCTCTCCACCAACACCCAAACACTGGGCCCCCGAGGAGCAGGTGATAAAATACTTCTGCAGGCAAGACGCCTCTGAATTAGAATGAGGTGGAAAGGAGAAAGGTGCAGGTGTGGGTCTGTAGTTGACAAGTTAAGAAACAGTTTTGAAACACATTTTTAGTTTGTAATTGAGATTCTGTCCCAGAAACATGTTTGGTTTCTTTTTATTTCTTTTCTTTCCTTTTTTTTCTGAAGAGATGATATTCTGCAGCTGAATTGTCATAAGGGAGAAAGGAAAGTTGAAAAGCATCCAAACAGAAATTGCTTACAAATGGTTGAAATACTGCCTGAAATCCCAATTTAACCTCCTAAACAGATTTTAAAGAATCAGTGTCTTAGTTGTTTTCCACAGCTGTTCAAGAAGCCCCGCCACTTACAGTGCGCTGTCAAGCAGACTTGAACCAGTTAACCCCCTAAGGGAAGCAGAGTCTCAGCGACGTAGGTCAGAAAACAACTCATGTACAAGCTACTTAGCGCTTCCTTGTCAGCTTCTATGGCTGCACTAGAGTTAAGCTTGGTAGGTTTGTGTTCGTTGGCTGACTAGCGTTACAGAATACATGTTGGTGTCCTCTCAGAATTCCTATGTTGAAACCTAACCCTCCATGCAGTGGTATTTGAAGAGGCACCTCCGAGAGGTAGTAATTAGCTCACAGGGCAGAGTCCTCATGAATAGACGTGTGTAGAAAGCTCACACACCCTCTACCACGTAAAGTTCCAGCAAGAAGCTGGTTGCGTATGAACCAGGCAGAGTCTGCCAGTGACTTGAGCTAGAAAATGGCAGCCTCCAGAACTATAAGAAATAAATTTCTCTTATTTATAAGCCACTGAGTCTATTTATGTTCTTATGTCAGCTCTATCCGACTAAGACAACCCCATGAATAACCTTGTGACGCACTGCTCATTATTTTCCACACTATGAAGACCATTTTGCTGGGTATGATGGTGTGTCAGTGAGGAAGTTTCCAGGAGAGATTAACATACGAGTTGACAGACTGTGTGAGGAAGATCTGCCCTCAAAGTAGGTGGGAAAATCCAGCTGATGGGGGGAGGGGAGCCCTGAAGAGCAGAAAGACAAAGGAAAGGTTAATGTTCTGTCTCTCTCTGTCTCTCTCCCTCTCTCTCTCTCTCCCTCTCCCTGTCCCTCTCTCTCTCTCTCTTTGTGCTTCTGGAGCTGGGACAGCTTCTTCTGTTGACACTGAACATCAGAACTCTAGGCTCTTCAGCCATTTGATTCTAACATTCAAACCATAAGGCCCCTGGGTTCTGAGATTTGTGGTCTCAGACTGACAGTTACACCATCAATTTCCTAAGTTCTGAAATCTTCAGACTTAGACCAATTCATACTGCTAACTTCCCAGGGTCTCCAACTTACGGAAAGCCTGTCATGAGATTTCTCAGCCTCCGAGACTGTGGGAGCCAACTTCCATGAGTCCTCTTTCATATATCTAGTGAATCTGTATCACCGATCTGTACCTTACCGGTTCTCTCTGGAGAACCCTGGCTTATACATCAAGAGTGACCTGCAGATACTGGAATGTCCCTGAGGGTGAGGGGATGAATAAGAGACCAACCACCTCCACCATCTTCTTTATGAAGAACCTAGTTTTCTGGGATCATAGTACCACTGCAACGATTCCTACTCTCAGTAAAGCTTCTTTCTAAGAAGAATTAAGTTTAATATTTTTACTCCGACTTCTTTCCATTTATTCTCCAACTCGATGATTTTTTATTCTCTTGTACATTCTCTTTGTGCCTACTAAGGTTGTTCACCTCTACATGGGCTCTCCCCACAGTCCTTCTCATTTTCACCCAAAATAACATGCTAGTAGCCATATTGTTTTAAATCTATAAATCTCTAACCATAAACATTGTGTTAGTCACTTTTCGTTGCTGGTACAAATACCTGACTTACATAATTTGAAGGAGAAAAGGTTTATTTTGGCTCACCATCTCAAAGGGTCCAGCCCATAGTCACCTGGCTCCAAGGCAGAAACATCACAGCGGAAGGGTGTGGCAGGGGAAAGCTGCTCACCCCAGGGCAGCCAGGAAGCAGAGGATGTAGGAAAGAGCCTGAGAAGACATTAAAGCATATCTTTGCAAGCTATGCCCCTAGTGGCCACTCTGTCCAACCAGGCCTCACCTCCTGACACCCTATTCAGCTAAAAACTCATCATGGGTTAATCCACGGTGAGGTGAGCACCCGCATCATCCAGTCTCCCGTGCAGACCCACCTCTGTACAATGCTGCCTCAGTGCATGAGTCTTGGGGGGATACTTTATACAATAATAAACAAACTCCTTAAAATAATGTATTGATCTTCTACTCTATGGAGGGTCCTTTTGGAAACAAACAGAGGAATAAGGCAGCGTTCTACTCCTTTGGAAGGCACAATGTGGCAAGTGCCATGGAGAGGTGTAAATATAATACTGTGGGCCATGACACTTGTGTGCTGAGGTAACTGTGTGTCAGAATAGATTCTTTCCTTTTCTAAAAATTCCTTGGATGGTCTACTAAAAAGGCTCTAGATTTCAGCCCAGAAAACTTCTTTTTACAGCTCTTCAAAAAAAATGGACAAAGAGGAAAAACAAGATTTCAGTACCATAACTGATAAACAAAAATTTGGTAGAAGGGAAAAAGAAAGAAAGGAAGGAAGGGAGGGAAGAAGAGAGAATAAACTCTTCTACCCGGCATGTTCCCAGGGATCTGTCATGTGTCACAGATGGCTTGTATTTTGTAATGACTGGAGCAGCCTTTTAATTGAGTGCTGCCACTTGCATGTTATCAAATGACATATTCTGCAGGTACTTTGAGGCTGTTTTCATATACACTGTGCATTCATCTGACAACCAGCATTATTACAATACTCTTTTTAATGAACAGACTTCCCTACAGTTTGAAGATGTCAACCCCTTACAAGAGTGGCTCTATCCTTCCACATCTCTTAGCGTGCTAGAGATAGGGACAACAGCTTTTCATCCACTTACTTCTTTTTCATTTCATATGCACTATCTTTTTACAAACTGAAGACTAGAGGATAAATTTGTGATTCACATTCCACTTTCAAAACTGAGAGGCTAATATTATGGTGGTTGAAAATATTTCCCTCAGGACTTGAAGTCACAGAGCCATGGCATATTCCCAGATAATGAGGTCTCCAGATAAGTATAGCAGCGACGAAATAAATGCATCTTACATAGCATGTCTAGAAGGAATAACGGAGCCCTCAAGTTTTCCTCCAGTCTTCGGTGAAGTCCTTGAAAGTTAACCCACTGAGAGAATTTCTTACTTCTAAAATGTTAAAATGAGTCACAATACTTTAGTGGAAGCCAAAGTCATATAAGTTGTCTCATTGGAGATTTTTTGCCTATTTAAGCATATAGAACAAATATTTACCAAGAAATTCAGCCATTGTATCAGAAAAGTTTACAGTCTTGATATTTTTGTCAAAGTCTGGAACTTAGAAAATATTTTTCCATGGCTGCTGTATAAATAATAACAGACAGTGCACAGAAAGACTAGTCGGGTCTTGATTTTGCCAAATATGTGGGTCTCAAGTACGCATTATCAAATTCTAATAAGAATGTAGGACAACTTACAAAAATACAGCACACATAACAAGAAATTTAAAATCAACCAAAAATACGGGTTATGGCTTGTGGGGTATCTCATGAATTTTGAAAGGGAATATCAAATAGTATTTCTCAAAGATTATTAGTAACACACTCCAAAATGTGTATACCATTTGATCCTGCAATTCTGTTTCTCTCCTATACCTTAAGAAAATAAAAGTGTAAGTAAACAAACATGCTATATAGTCAATGAATGCTGCATAATAAAGAATATTGAAAATGAAAGTCCAATAATGAGAGACTGAGTAAATAAATAATTATTTCCATATGGCAGAATATTACTTAGCTTTTTATCCCAAAGAGATTTTTTTAAATATCGACAGACAAAGATGTGCACAATCATTTGTTGCATTTAAAAAGCAAATTACGGAATAGAATGTACAGTGTAACCACACTGATATAAAACACAGACAAGACAGATTTATACTTGCAAAAGCGTTTTCAAAGATATAAAATGAAATTCTTAAGAGCAATTATTTTTTGAGGAGTGAAACGAGAGACTTTTCATCACTACTTACTCTAAAATAAAAATGTCCATTTTTGCCCTCGTTTTCAGTGATGTTCGAGTGATATTCCCTGACGCTGGAAAATGCTCATCATTTTTAAATGATAAAAAGCAGGCTCCTGGCCAGTGCAAATAATACAGTTGTGACTTCCTAAATTTACTCACACTTAGAAAACGTGTGAAAAGCTTGCACCTACACATTAATGGTGCCATTTTCACAGGGGAAGATGTTCCAAATTGCATGGGCAGGGTCGGGAGCAGACACACACCTGCCTCCCCACCACCACTACGGTGAGGACAAGGACTTTTCTTCTCTCTCCCGTGTACTGAGTCACAGCAGCCGGAATGAGTTAAATTCCTGTGCCCCAAGACCTTTCCAGAAATCAGAGGAGGGAAGCCAGCGAAGCCGGCACTCCTCCACTTTTCCACTGACAGCACCTTGAGGAAGGACACCTGCAGGCCCGAGCGGAGAAATAGGCCAGGGTCCAGCTGGCAGGAAGAGTCGTGCATGCTGAGGGCTTCCTACATGCTCAAGCAATCTGCCAAGAGCTTTAGAGATGAGATGATTTGTCCCTGAAATAACCCCAGGAATAGAATATTACTATCACCTTCACTGTTGAGATAAAGGAGACAACACTCAAGCCACCAATACCAAGTATTACGTGCCAAAGTCCGGAAGACAAGATAGATCCGCCTGATTGCCACGACCATCCCTTTAATCCACTTCACGCATGAGCCCAGGGAGATCACATGGACACTAACTGCCTTGCTACCTCTTTGCCTTGAAGTCTGCTGCTTTAAGTCGGCTCCAGCCAATTTCACTTTGTGGCCACGCAGGTACCCACACTGCACAAAACCCAGAGCATCCACCCAGGCTGTGCGGGGAATCCAGTCGAGTGTTCAGAATCACCAAAGCATCGTTTCCTCGCCTACTGCACAAAAAATGAAGGACTAAAAATGTACAAAATCTCAGCACAGTGTCGATCTATTTTGTGCCTTTCAATTGGATCTGTGATATTCTAATTTTCACAGGTTTCTCTCAGGCAAAGTTGGTTGGAATGTGTCAGGAAAAAAGAGATGCAATGTAAAGAACAGTCATTGCTTGGTGGAAAAACCAAAGTGGTGTAAAAACACTGAATGGTTTGCAATCTGAGCTTCACGGACCGCCTCACTTCAGAACACCTATGAATTTACACTGCAGGTAACGGTTTGTGTGAACGTGCATTATTTGCCACTTACTACACTTTCAGTGTCTGTAAACCAAATGGGATTAAAGAATTGCTGGGCTATTCAGAAAGCCCTGGAAGACGGGGAGATCTGTAAAATTAAATGTTGTTTACACAAACATTTGTCTCAAGAAAATGAATTCATACTTCTTTTGTTATTCTCCACTCATTCATATTGGGACAATCTCAGTCCCAATAACGCTATGCCAATTTCTTCTCCTAACTTTTTGTGATGACCCATCTTCCTGTCCCATTTGTGTATTTCTTTGAAAGCTACTTGACAGTACTTCCTTGCTACGTTTTCAGTGAATGATGTTAGCCCAGACTGGTTTTCCCTTATTTCTGAATCTAGTCTGGGGAAATCTCTTAGAGAATGTGTATGTGTGTGTGTGTGTGTGTGTGTTGTTTTGTTTTTCATATTAGGAAATCTCTCCAATACATAATGACATATACCTTAACCTTATATATTCATTATGGTCAGGAATCCAGGACCTCATGGAGTCAAAAGAGCAAAGTCCGATTTTTTTGTATATCTCGGGGGAAGAAAAAGTCTTACTTTTTCTGTGTAGCCCTGTATATGACTAAAACTATGTTTGTATGATTAATCTGTTACTGTAAACTATCAGCACACCACAGAAATGTCAGTAGTATTAGCATTCCTCTCTGTAACTGAATTATTTGTAAAGAAATTTTTCCTCTCCAAGGTTAAATACTATGATACAACATTAGAAGAAATATGAATTAGAGATGAATAAAAGTCATATGAAATACTACTACCGGTCAAATTATAAATTCTAGATCCAATCCATTCAACTTATCAGCAAAGCCTACTAGCATTTCTGGCAAATATACACTGGTTTTTTCCCAGAATTTGACTGGCTTTAATTTGTTCTGTTTCTAATCTTCTGATCACTGCACGCCTTCTGACTCGAGTGAATTCCTGCCTCTGCTCCTTCCAGTCTCTGCTCACAAAGCAGTAAGAGTCTTTTAAAATGTGAGTTAGTTCATGATGCTCCTCTCCTTCATATTTCCCCATGACCTGTCATCTCAGAATAAAAAGCAAAGTCTTAAAATGGTGCCCAAGACCTGGCTGTCACACTGCCAACACTCCCCTTTGGTCACAGCTGCAGTGATCTCAACCTTCCTCCTGGCCTGCTTCATGTGAGCCAGCAATACCAATTCCTACACCGAGTCTTTGCCACTCCATGAGCCCGGCTCTAGGTATCTGCTTTCGCCTCTGCAGAGCAAGTTCCCTGCTGGGCTCTTCTCATGGCCTTCTGATCAAGATGCCTGGCTGAACACGGAGCAAAGAGCACACACAAGCATGTGCGCAGTGTGCCTGTCCCCTGCCAAGCCACTTCCTCTATTGTACTTCTGGATTCACTTACTACCTTTCTCCTAGAACTACAGGGTACATACTTTTGCCTCTTTGTTCATTTTTTTAACCTCCGTGGCCAAGACATTAGCAAACATATAAAAGGACTCCATATATTTTTGTTACATGATTGATCCACATTAGTAAAGTTTCTTCTGAACAAAAAGATGAGTATTTTAAAACATTTTTTAAAATAAAATTATTGAAAATATATATGCAGAAAAAATTAAGAGGTAAAATCCAGATTCTCAGAATGTGGTCAGTGATTGGTTATTCCATAAATTTCTTTAATGACACATTAGACGGGAAAAAAGAGGAAGAGGAGAGGGAGAGAGGGGAAAGTATAGGAGAAAAAGAGGAGGGGTTGGCTCAGTAACTACGAGGCAACTACTGACATTAACGTGATTAAAAATCTCTGAAGCCTGATCGCTAGGAGGCCGTGGGGTAGATGAACTGTCCACACTGTCCTGCTAGCCAGAGACATTTCCTCCAATGACAAGTGACTCCCTTCTGGAAGCCCGCTCAGCATCCCCACGCCCCCATCACGCCCCGCACATGCTAGCTGTATGCCTCAGTGTGCGTTCACTCCCAACAGCTGCTAACACCTGCCTCTGCACACAACTGAAGGAGCCTGCAAATTTATTTTCTAGTAGTTTCAGAGGTGCAAATCCTCCACCCCCACCCGGCCAAGCAGCTCTGAGGTGTGACTTGTGCGTCTCCAACTGCGCTGCGGGACGGAGCAGAGCCCCTCTTCCTGAGGCTGTCTGGGGCCTCAGTCTGGCTCGGCCTCGTCCCCTCCTGCCTCGCCACCTCACTCCCCTCCAGTCTTCCTGAGAACACTGCCTCGAAATCGCTTTCACACAAACTTTATTCCAGACTTGCTCCTGGACGGCTCACCCTAAGACAGCTGGTACTGAAACCATCCTGGAGAAAATGAGTCTCAGGCTAGGATGTTGGAGTCGGGGGACACTCTGGCTGGAAGGCAGCAAGTACTTCTCAACTGGGGGAAGTAAGGTGACAAAACCCGGGCCACCGCTGAAACTTACATGTGTGGTGAGCTAGGATAGGAGGCCAGAGGATGAAGATGCACTAGACTGTACAGTGTCTCTAGCATTTGAAATACATGGGGGTGATGGTAATTACAAGATCTGTGCGACTCCCGGCTATTGTTAAGTACCACTAGTGGGTTAATGAAAGAACCCTGTAAGTTTGGAGCAGCCAACTATCAACTTAGAGAATGGCGTGAGAGCCACAAGTTCTCCATGGAAGCACTTAAAGACAACATCATCATCTGTCGCTGCAGGTAAGACTGTGCCGAAGACGGGACCACAGTGGAGAATGAGAGTAGCAAAGCTGCAAAGAGTGTTGGCAAGCTTCATAGGCTTCAGGTAAGATCCTGAGAAAGGACGGAATCCCAAAATGGGATGCACAAAAACACTGAATTCCCAGTGCCCCCAAACCAGAGCCTGGAGTCTTCTTCCCGGGAACAGCGCCCCTCTTGCCTGTGTGTACACCGGCTAAGGTGGATGCGCTCACCCTGCGAGGTGGGCCCGTGTCTCTGTTCCCACCTGCTACTCAACACAGTCTGGTGGGGAAAATACTACCTCTGCTACGGGAGGAACGACTCACCGCAGGAGTGAAAACCTGCTGATCAGTGTTGGCAGGACTGAAAGAATATGTCTAGAAGTAGCTACTGAAGGGACTAAACTCAACAGGCAGATGATAAGGCTGGAGAAAGGAGAGCTTGCTGACACAAAGTCATGCTCCTGCAACCCCACACCCTATCAACAGCACCTGCAACCAACACTAACTTTCGTTTGATTCGTTCCTACGAACTTGGAGAAGTTGATGATGATATCAGCTGAGCTGGAAACGTCACGGCAATGTACTGGAAAGAGATCGATGGGCGGTCTCTTAGAGAGCAACCTCTCAGGTAGGCAAGACAGCTACCTAACGCCCAAGAGTCCACCGGAAGACTGCTGTCCCTGAAAGACGCTGGAGACGCTCCCTTCGCTACATTTAAGGGACACCGAGTGAGGAGGGCTTCGGCACCACCAGGAAGCACGTATTTGCCATTCTCAGCAAGCTGGGCTTGATGATGGCAGTTATGTGACTTACTCCCTCTATCGGAGGACGTGGGATTTGAAACAGCAGAGGCCAGAGGGTGGCACTGAACTACCAGAGGCGAGGTGGACGGCCCCTAACAGGCACAAAGCTGCGAGCATATCAGCCCCGAGACTGAATAGACCACGGTGTTTCTTGGACAAGATAGGTGAGCAGATGACAAGAATATTATTCAGTATAAGAAATCAAAAAAGTTATAAATAATAGATACTGTACATAAAAGACTGCTATCACCCCTACTAATGAACAAACAACCGCCCAACCTCCAGTTTCCAGGCTTCCCCCAGTTTGCAAACATGAAATCCGTGTGCAAAGAGGAAGTCTGCCTGAAGAAGGATCCCGCCATCCCACAGCAGGCACATGCAACACTGACTCTCCCCACCTTCCCTCAAAGCACCTCAGACATTTACCCAATTAACCGCATACCGAGAAACAAGAAATACCTACACTCCCTTTCTACTTTTAGTTGTAGGGCCCAAGCTAACATTGACAATACAGATCACAAAATATTATCATGGTACCCTTGTAATAGTAGGGGTGGGGAGGTGTTTCAACTGAGTTCAGATAATGCACCAAGGGGCTGGGGATAGATCTCAGTGGTTAGAGCGCCTGCATAGCAAGCACGAGACCCTGAGTTTGATCCCCAGCACCCCAAAACAAAAAGTATGACTGCTAAAGAGAAATTATATAAAAATTGATCAGATAATACGTCAAAACCCTGCCCCAAATCCATCTCGCAACGCATATACTGCCCCTAGATCCAGCCAATGGATATTTCCATAACCCTTGGATACCTACTCCAGATAAATATGTCTAGCAACTGACAAAACCCTTATATCCATTCCTTAACCTACAATAAGGACCATCATAGCAGAGGAAATCCTAACACAAGCCTCGCAAAATGTACCCAAAGATAACGAATCAGAAACACCACCACAGTTTATGTGGAATGGCAGAAATAAATGATATTCTCAAGGACTTAGCACACACAGAGGCAGTAATCTCTACCATAGCCTCATTTATTTTACTAGTCTGCTCCCTGAATCATTACAATGGTGGCAGATGACTACAACTAAGCTTCAGTTCCAGCTGCGGTAGTTATCCCAATTGTGTGATCTTTTTCCCTAAGACAAACGCTTTCGTATTGTGCTAGTACTGTCAACAGCCACCAGTAAGACAATCCAGTTTCATTCCATTGAACAGACAGAGTCACATGATTTTGACCTCTAATAATAAAACAGAGAAAGGCTTATCATCCAGGAATTCCACATAAATCACACTGGCCCACTGAATTGACGACATTCTGATAGTTGAATCTAATATTCAGTAAATTACGAGTAATTTGGGTGCTCGGTAAGATAAATGTGCTGCATAGAGTGAGACGTAAAATCTACTAGCATTCAGAGCCCTATCATATCAGTGAAGTTCTGGCAGTTCACTGGCATGGAAGAAGCCAGAAATTCACTCTGAGCTAAAGAAACAAGTTGCTATATACCTCATGTCTCCTCCTTGTACCACTGAGAGAGAACTGATAGTCAGTAGTCCTTTTCAGGTTTTGCCTTAGAGAAGTTGTTTTAACTCTTTTATTTTGTTATTCTGATGGCTTGCAGGCCAAAAGAGGCCATTGCATTAGGTGCTGTTGTAATTTAAGTGACCCCGTCTCCTGGGCCACATGAACAACAGACCTTCGGTGCTGGGGGTCTCCATGGTAAACAGTGTTTGGAGTCTCAGGAAGTCCCAGATGGAGAGTTCCAGCCCAGACTCTGTTGGCCTGAACCACAGCTGTGAAATTTACAGCAGTAAGCTATACACCCCATTTGGGGAAAAAAACAAAAAACAAACAAACAAACAAAAAAAACTTTGGCCTATTACCAGGCCCTTGGTGAGAATGAACAAATGACCATGGGACATTAATAGTCATACAACCAGGGATTCCCACAAAAGGCCAGGTATGTATGCCAAACCGTAACATTTCACAGGTAAGAGGCATGTCAGCAAATAGCCACAGTTGACCTTGAGCATTGCCAGCAGGCACAAGTAACCCAAACAGGTATCCCAAGACCCACACCACCCACCTTTATTGTACCAGCTCCTCTCAGTACCACAGAGGCTGCATGGCACCAGCTCAAAACCCAGGCTGGGTTCATGAACAAATAGCTCGACATATTTATTAAAACCAAAACAGATTGCTGCCACTCTACATTCTCACTCAGAGATACCGTGAAAACTAGGGCTGCTGCAGAAAAATCCCCCAAAGAACATCTGCTGCCATAGCTGGTCACTGCGTTGGTGGCGTGAGAAGTGGACCGGAGTCATGATACTTAAGAACTGCTGTGTTGTATACGAAAAACTGGACACTTGGAAACATGAAGACATGGAAGTAGAAAGATTGGAAGACTAGTGAAACAGATCAAGGAAGTTAGGGAAGAAGTGTAAGACAGGTCTGTGAGGTGGACACTGAGTCTGCATATTTGCACCGCGTTTTAATGCACAACACACAGCGTCCATGGTAATTAACAGCCTGTGGGCAGTGCGTCTCATCCTGTGGAGGTCAGCAATTCGCGTACTCAAGCACCCCAGTACTAGCACCACAGACCACGGTGGCCACTGTATCGGGGTGGGAGACGCTCTCTTGCCAAGGTTGACGTGACCACCATCAAACATCCGACCAGCACAGAGAGACAAGCCCTCAGTATGCCATCTCTCCTAGAGATCAACAGCCACACGGGAACACGTTCATCACACGAGACCCCAGCCTCACGGGAAAGGGCAGGTGGGTTTACATCCTCAGTGCACACGCGACCAGACCAGGGTAGGGACCTGACCGGTCTGCAGAGCGTGCTGTCGGCACTCTACCCGCATCCCTCATGGGCACTTGACCACGCTCTTGCTTCTAGGCTCCTCGGTGTGCTTTTTATTCCCCCACCTCAAGCACCCGCCCCTTTTCAGGCTCTGGAACCCATCGGCTACTTGAACGAGAGAGCTAGAAGAGTGAGTCTGTCACCCCAGGCCGGGGTACTCTGAGGCACGCCCTATCTCCAGAGCTCCCTGTGTGGGCGACCTAAGTCATCCTCGTGGGCTTTAGGGCTGCACACTTGCTGGTTCTCCCTCCGCACCCACCTTTCTACCCCCTCTAAGCACTGCCAGGAACGCCCTGTAATAAATCATTTTCTCTGAATCCCCATCCTCATCATCTCCTTACAGCTGTTGCCCCCCACACACCCAGCACAGGACCCAGCACTTGGGAAGTATTTGTTGATAAATAAATGGTCATGATTTAGATTTAGCAACTGTGTTCAACAGAAACATGCATCTCACTTGCAGTGAATGGCTGCACAAAAGATGTGATTTGTGGGAACTAAGCAGGGTTCCCTGGCAAAAAACAAAAAATAAAAATAAAGTACTATGTCTCCATTAGTCACAAAAATTCACTTCTGAGACTTCTTTGCAGGTCAAACGAGATGTTGGTCTGCAAGGTACTCCATTAAATACATCAAGTAGGAAGAAATGGTTCAGTGAGGAACTAGAGCAAGGTGAACGAAGACAGTGAATGTGACAGAGTACGTGCTTGAGCAGGAATCTAGAGAAAACTCCCTGAGGTGAAGGTAAATCAAAGATAATTTCACTTTCCTTAAACACTATCTCTGAACCAAGCTGTATTTGCCAATGACTGCAGCTTCAACTAGAAGCTCCTGAGCCCAAAGGACCTCCCAGCCGATAGGAGTCCAGACTCCCGAGCCACACTGGACTACAGGAAAGTTCTCCTTTCACCATCCCCAAGCTGACTCCTGAGACAAGCCTGGCCCTTGAGACTGTCACCTTCCAGGTGGCTCTTTAGATCCGCTCAAGTCTTCTCAAGATCCTGGACCCTGCAAGACAGACTGTGATTGTATAAGACAGCTTCAGCTACTAAGTGCTTTACATGTAGTTCCAGGTCATGGAGCTATGAGTGCTGTGGCTGCAGGTCCCCAAGTCTTGGCTAAGGCAACTCCTGAGTGTTTCTGTGCAGAGTCCACCTTCAGTGCAGAAAAGCATTCATTGATCTGGTCAAGTTCTCCCTTCAAATCCAGATTCTGACCACTCATCGCTTCCTCCCCAAGTATGATTCATATCACAGTAACCACCTCCCTCTCCTAGATGACTGTAATACGTCGCTATGCTTCTACCCTTACCACGGTCTGCTCTTAACACCACGGTCAGTGTGTTCTTCTAAAATATATCTGATGACATTGCAGCTCAGCTGAAAATTCTCCAACTGATCATCAACTTATTCAGAGTAAAACCCAAGGTACACACTGCCAACATAGGAGGCGGGGCCTGGCAAAGCTGGCTGGGAAAACCAGGGGGATCTGTCAATCGCAAGATCCCAGGACAGCGTCCAGTGACCCCAGCACCCATATGCAGGATTTCCTGCGGCTTCCAGGAGGTACGGACAGCATACAAGAGACACGTCAGCAGGAGGAGCCTACTGTCAAGACTCTTCGATTTTATTTCTGCCTTTATCCTTTCCTCTCTTTGTGGGCAGAAGTTCACTCTGCAGAGCTAGTTCTTCCCTCACTCCTTCAGCCCTCACTTTTCATATAGACTTTCGGCCCCATTTTTGGCTTGTCTCGCCCCATTCTTTGTTGGCGCCAATAAGGATCTAGAATGGTTTTAACTGGCAAGCCATTTTTAAAGACACTCCCCAACAGCACTGCAGCTCCGTAGCTCCAAGAACTGCTCCCACGCCCACCTGCTTGGCAGAGACAGGTCCTGAGGCCCAAGTCTGTCCTCCTTCCCACTCTCCTCTCTTAGGCCATTTTGCTTAAGCCATGTAACCCTAACGATCGACAACACGTGTGAGGCTTGCCCCCTTACCGTGCTCCAGTCTTCCCTGCTCTCCCTAAAAAAAACAGCAGCAGATGCCCTCACCAGCACCCCAGTAGGCTCCCCAGCCCTTCCTCCTCCCCTTACCTTATTCTTCTATCTCCCTTATCATTCGTCTTGTGTACGTGTCTTGCCTGTCCCAGTTCTGCATCCCTGGGTCCTTGCAGCCAGACACTCCAGGTCAATAACTATTTGCTGAGTGAATAAAAAGCTCTCTAGGAAAATGCCACTGCCTCCATGCCAGTTACTTGCCAGTTATTTACACATGCCCTCTGCTTCCCTACTGTCCCACTGTTGTAGAAGTGACCCCAGTTGCAGCAAGCCCACTTAGCCTCTCTTCACCCTGAAATCTTTCATGTTCTCCAAACTTCAAAGTTTTTCCTGCCATGGTAGCCATCAAATATTAAGAATCCTTCATGTCCCCAGGGAACCACATTTCTCCTCATTTGACTACACTGCCTTGCACATAAAAGGAGCCCAATTACACGATGTTAAATGACTGGAGGTGGCAGTTTGCCAGCTTATGCTAATGAAACAGTCCTGTGGTCCCTCTGGGCAGCTGCGCATTTTGACAGGAGCTTCCCGGAGACCTGGTACCAACATCCTAACACAAAAGTTGCTGTTAGAAGGGGATGCCAGGTAGAGCAGGATGGGTCTAGACTCAGGCCCTAAGGTCATTTCTACATACAACTGCCTGAATCACTTATTCAACAAAGGATGTGCTATTTAGCTTTGTATTTGTCAAGCTAATGAACATACTATTTGTAAGAAACAGTAATGAATGAATTCTGCAAACTAATGGAAAGTTTAAAAAAGCCCTGCCCTCTTGTCCTTGCCTATACAAAAGGACGCTGAGCAGAGGGGCAATTCCAAGGACAGAGGTGTAAAGGCATTCACACGGAAAGCACACAATGCCTGGTTAACTTTTAAGAAGTGCATGCTTCTGCTTACAAGCTCTGTACTTGCTGTGCACAAAGTCTATTGCAAAATAAAGGGCATGAAGGAGGATCCTGAAAAAGAGCTCAGAAATATCCTCAAATGCAGAAGTCCATGCTACATGAAATTCTAGAGATCTGCTGTACAAGACGGTACCTACAGTTCATACTGTATCACACTTAAAACTTCGAGAGGCTAAATCCCACATTAAGTGATCATAATACAGACAGCAGAAGCGGGGCTGTGAGACCACACCACTCGCTCACCTGAACCTGGACAACGCCATATGGCTATCCCCGATTTTTGTCCTACAGTCTACAACTTGGAGGTAGAGATAAGAAAAGCAGCGACTCCTGAGCCTGCCCTGGAAAATTCTGAAGTCCCAAACCAAGATGCATGCACACCAGAGCCTCCGGCGTGACCTGTACACAGTAACCTTTCTTCACTTGGAACTCATTCGAAGTTCACGCATGCAGACTGCATCTCACATGTCCAATTACACCAGAGTGAATTATGGGAAAGGACAACGCAGTAGACAGGGCTGACCTGACTCAGCTCCTTGTCTACCACGGCGTCAGTCAGGCTCTGGAAGTGCCCAGAACTGCAGCGACATGTTAAGCTCTTGAACCCAATGCTTCCGGCACTTACGCCATCTTGCTTTCTACAGGTACAAGCCCACTTGCCGCGAGCATGCTGTTGTCTAAAGTAAATTCTGCTGCTCTTTCCCTCCTGTCACATGCCACATCCAATTCTTTGTTCATCATGCATATGAACCTAGAAACCCATCCATGACCCCATCACCACAGTAACATTCTTGCCAAGACCTAACAGGACACACTATTTTGGGTTCACGCATGTATGCGATGGTGTTGCTAATGGTGATTTTTGTGGATCAGAAATTCTATAAAAACAGAACAGTAAAAACTTTTGTTATCAGTAAAGTAACTAGACCAGAGAACGAAAAGTAAATTCTCAAAGAAGTCTGTTTGGTGTTGTACTGGGAACTATAAATTCCAGACTGAAAAAGTATCTAAAACACAGAAAATGGGAAGAATAGACCAAGAAGAGCAAGTTACTGGTGAAAAGGGATCTTAAAACTGCTTTGACCTGGAAAACATTTCAAAAACCAAACCAGTGATTTATAAACTGAAACCCAGATATAAAACATATTTGGGTCATCTATTTTCCAACATCCTTCTGACAATAGTGCCATCTGGAGACTTGGGTGGACCAAGGGCCTGAGATCTCGCGATTCTCAGGGACACAGACGCCAAAAGGCTGCCGATAAAGTCTTCTGTTGCTCCCATTCTCTTACACTGCTTGTTGCTGGAGAAAACAGCCACAAATTTGGAAAATGAATTTTTTTTATTCTGGATGTTAAAAGTTACAAAAGAGAAAACAAATGAACTTTATACTCTTGTTATTGTTGTTGTTTTGTTTTTGCTGTGCTTGGCATCAAACCTAGGGCCTTGCACAGGCTAAGCTCACAATTCAACCCTGAGCTACACCCCCAGGCCAAACCCTATGATATTCTAATGGCAAATAAAGAGCAATTAACATTTGGTTCGTTCACTGAGAAACACTATTATTTTAAGAGAATTAAGAAAATTATAATATGCTGATATCACTGATCCAAGTACCAGTATTCTTGGCATTGTTCTTTAATTCATATTTGTAATTAACCCTAAGTTAATATTGAGAAACGGGGTTCTGTTTTCACTGATGCCACTAAGAAGTGTGAATTTGAGCAAGTCACTTGGATGTCCTGGTCTCTTCTAGTCACAAGAAAGGGCTGGGCTGAGTGACCGTCAAGGACCCTTTAACGGTAACAATCCATTTCAGTAGCGATGTAATAGTTCTCTAAGCAACCTAGAAAGAGAGCTGGTCACAGCTGTGCCCAGTCAGTGAGAGGCTGGTGCCCAGCAGGGGCTGTGCCACCGGAAAGGGGGTTTGCAGAGCTGGCAGGAGGAGTGGAGGTGGCAGCCAGCAGGAAGCTGGGGGACTGCAGAGTTTATACTGGTAATGTGAAAACCAGCACATTGTCCAAACAGTGGCATTTCACACAGCACGACCGACTCAAATCAGAAAAAAGCACTTCTCAGAACCCTAAAGTATCGTAAATAAGTTCAGTTAAAGGTAGCTTCAGAGATAGCATTACAAGTGGTTTTTGTTTGTTGGTTTGTTTAAGTTCAGCTCACAGAGATTCTGACTAATTTCAAGAAACAATAAATCGACTTCATGTAGCTCCCTATTTAGGACATCCTCTTTCAAAATGTCATCTTTTAAGCAGTGGATTTCTCAGCTAATTCCAGTGAATGCCAAGTGCATTGGTGACGGCCAACGACCACCCGACCCACCCTTTTATGTGAGGGGAGCCAGCAGCAGAAGCACGGCAGAATCAGCACCAAGCATATGGTCAGGTTTGGGAGGCTTCGTGGGGAAAAGATTCCTCGGGTTTTTGTAGAGAAACACACACACACTCACAGAGTCATTCAGTGTTCCCCACAAATGTTTTGCTATCCTTCAAGTTATCAAAGAGATTTCTAGGGCCTAAGCTGGAAGTGTTACTTAGAACAATAAGAAAACAGAATCAGTCAAAGAGCTGGTCTTGCTGATAATTAGCTGTATACAGATTGCAGACCTTCAAAGAATATGGCAGGAGGGTTTGAGATTTACAGTAAAACACACATAACCATCCAAATCAGGAAGCCCGCAGACAGGCATAACTTACATTGTGAGGTTTGTTACTATTCAGCATTCTTTATGGTTTAAAAAAGAAAACTGGGATTCAAATGTGAATTTCATGTTTTGTGGCACCTTATTAAAATTATAATGAAATATTCAATTCCCTTCTTGGAACTTCTGCATATAATGAATTGCATTAAAGGACAGAAAAGTACAAGAGAGGAAAGTGCAGTTCAGCATGACAAAGTAGAAAGAACACCAGGCTGGGACTTGAAGAACTGCATTCCATTGCTAGTTCTGCCGAGAACTGGCGATCTCATTTTGGACAAAGCATCTATTTCTCGGAGCCTGGGTTTCCGCATTTGTAAACTATGGGGACTGGTTCAGATGAATACAATTCTGTGATCACCAGAGTCAGATCGTGCGCACATTCTGCGCCTATACAACCACTAAGCAAGTTATCAAATACTCTCACATAATAGGAAACAACATTTCATTAAATCCACCATCTCCTGTGGGGTCTGAGTTAGACAGAAAAGTCCAAACACTTGGTATATTATGCATCCAGTTGATCACAATTTATCTGCAAAATATCCTTTATCTGACATTTAGGAAAGGTCAAAATTCTCAAGAGCTTAATGGTAATGTTAATGTCCTTTCAAGCGGTGCAGCCCTGACTCTGTGGGATCACTCGGAGGTCCAAGGGACTCTGTAAGGTGAATGACAAGGACCTTGGACAGCTTCTCTACTCTCCTCCAGAGAGCTAAAGTAGAGGAAAAGAATAGTACTATCTTTCGAGAATTTATATAGTCACTGCGAGTGAAATCTAATACTCTGCTCAGATTTTCCTTACCTGTATGTATGTCCTGATATGCAATTTTATTTCACTGAAGGATTTATGTGCGACATTTCAGCAGTTTTCTGCTCAAGTGGTAAGATGTGGTGTAATCATGATAAACACTAGCTAGCATGCCACCTGCCCAGAATGTTACAAAGGCAACACATGTGGTTAGACAGTCAACAGCGCAAAGTGAGTGAAAGAACAGACTTTTTTACTTTTAGGAGTTTCTGTGTCCTTATTTTGAAAAAGATAATTGTTCAGCCTTTTCACCCAGATTCCCATTTTTTTAACTCAGGATACGCCTCTTCCATTTAGAAATACAAATAATCGGGTAGCAGCTATTCTACCAACTTATAACTAGCAGAATAAATTAGGCAAATCGTTGCTTCTTTTACTGTGTATGCTTGTTTTTCCTATCTATGATTTAATAACAAAAGAGATTTTTGAAGCTCCTGGACTTTTTCCACATTCCAAATGTGACAGAAGTCCACTAATATTTACAGAAATGTGAATCCCCCTTTCTCACTCCTGACCCGTATCGTCATTCTCACTTTATATAAAGTAAATCAAAGCCAAATACAGCACATTACTATCTAGACTCTGACAAAAAACCAGCAAAACAATTAGTTACTTAATGCAGGTAAATACAATGAACTTCAAATTTGTCATTATTGAAGTGCTAAGAATTAAAGGTTTATACATTCACTTCTACAAACTTCTTTCAAAATATTAAAGAAAAATATTTAACATATAACATATTTTTACAGAAAATAGATTTGACTGTGGAGGGGAGTAGACCAAGACAGCAGACTCTCACTCCAAGTGCTCTAAAGCTCTGCTACTTTCCTGCTCCTGCTAGTGAGCCTTCGTCCTTCAACACATACATTTAGTTAATTAGTTAGATATTATGCTAGTAGTACTTAGAAACAAATACAGACTTAGGACACAGAGGATTATTTTGCGGTCATTCATTCACAAGGTTGAGAATCAGGAAGCCAACCGGATCATCTAGCTCAGAACTTAAAACCCAATGGCTTTGGAACAGGACCACTTAAATTTTAACACGGCTCCCTGCGTATTAGCATGATGATTCTGGCAAGATTAGGAAAACCTCTCTGTATCTCTGTTAACTCTTCTGTACAACTGGAATAAAAGTACCTCGTAGTGCTGACCTGAGTGTGCCAAGTCAATGAGTTTACATGTGTAAAATTATTAGAAAAAGGCCAAGAATACAGTAAGTGTTTAATAATGGCTGGATAATGCCATTTACAACTGTAACAAAATTGCACCACTGGAGGAGGGAGCAGTTCCAGCTCACTGCAGCCTGTAGCCAAATCTTGCAGCTCTGAGGCTCTCAAGAAGGTCGGAAGCACAACGGGCGTCGGACCTGGTGCCTCAGCCGCCCAGCTGCTGCTGCTGCTGCTGCTTGCCAAGCTACATCCTGGAGGATCACAGCAGCCCTGCGTCTGCCAGGCCCGAAACTGAAGGACCCGGAAACAACTTCCTCATCCCAGTCTGTACCGTGCTAACATCTGGATGAAAGGTTTTAAAAATAATAATTTAAGCCATCAATCTTCATGCCTTTAAGACCATTTTTAATGGGCAATGTAGATGAATTTTTATTTACCTCAATATTTATTGTCATGCAGTTTTATAGTGAAATATTCATATTCACTAAAGTAAAAAAAGTATGTACATGAATATTTAACTACTAAGGATAATGATACACCCATGAAATATTCTAGATTCCTGGGATGCAAAGCACATGTCAGAAAGAATTGTTAGCCAAATAGATACATCTCTTTATTAACTGGCTTCCACTTTAATTTTAGAATTATTTAACTACTGAATCTCTAGCTATTGTTTAACTATTATTTCAGACACTGAAATGATTTGACAGTAGCCAACTATTTTATTTGGAACACAGATCCACTCTCAGAAAAGCACAGGGCCTAGGAGAGAGGAAGGCGTTTAGAGGAAGGTGACCCACAGTAGAGCTTACGAGGAAAACAAAATTGAACCCACTGGAGCTTATTTATTTATTTTCTGACCAACAGTCTCCTTACCAATTTTCTCTTATTTTTACTCTCTCTCTCTAAACAGGATATTAAACGCGGTTAAAATGGAACAGAATAATGATTCCCTGGTCTCCCACAAACCTTACCGTTACCCAGTTCTATTAACCCACATTGTTTTATCTGTGCCTTGAGGGAGGTGACTCAAAGAGCTCCAAGTGGTGGAGTTCACACCTGTCGTGAGAAGACAGGTCCTGCTCCAGGCTCGGCAGACCGAGAACTGCGGCAAGGTGTGTCACCTTTGGTCCCAAAGGCCCCGCTCTGCCCACTGGCCTTTCCAGTGTGGCGCCTCAGTTTCTCCTCACAGCTGCCATCAGTCCTGTGCTGCAGTTCTGACCACATTCCAGTAACCTATTTTCCTGCCTTGCTGAATCAAATTGTGAGTGAAAGTGCATTGAAGTTCAATGTGTTCTTGTTAGCCACATGCCATTTAAACTCTTCCCTCTGTAATTCACTTTTTTCATGAAAGTTTAATAAAAACATCTGGAGGGAAATAACATTTTCCAGTTTTAGGGTTATAGAACTATTTTGTTTTAATGAGCCAATAAGTACTAAGGGTGTTTTTCCTTTTTTCATAAATTCCCCCAACTATTCTAGAAATGAAAGGTTAACAGGTAGAAAGTAATTGTTGACTTAAGTAAAGCAAAACAACCAAACCAAATTTTATTTACTAATTAAGTCAAATTATTCTTCAGTGGATAAGGCACTCCGCTGTTGGCTGAATGTATGAGAAAGTTAAATTAATTTCTCCACACCACCAGGTGCAATTGGCTTCACTGAGGCCCAACCCACCCAAGTAGAACAGCAATGACTGAAATAGCTCATACAAACATCTGACCCTCAGAAGGAATGAAGTGTCTATTATATTCCCCTCTACAAGAACTAAAGGCCCGACCCTCGAGAAAGATTCCACTAACAAGGAGCTTACACTTCTATGGTGAAGATGACCCTATAAATAATAAAACTCATAAGGCAACGAAGGCTAAATCTGGGGTACAATGATAAATAATATTGATCCAAAGTAATGTCAGTCACTCCTGTTGCTGCTTTACATGTAGTAACTCACTTAGTTTTCAAAGCCCAGTGAAGATATGCTATTATCATGCTACACATGAGAAACCAAAGTAACTTGCCAAAAGGTACCTCCAGCAAGCATCAGAGACAGTAGGTGGCAAAGTCCTGTCATCAGCCACCATAATACTTGGTAACCATCGGTGCTCTTGAACAAACACTGAAATTAGGGAGGAGTAGCCATGCGCCCTGCTTGGTCAGTGATATGTGAGGAGCAGTGGTATGTAATCCCAATGCAAATGCTAAGAACCAAGGCGCAGCACCACTGAGACAATCGTGGATGTGTATATACAGCAGAGCTTCTATCAGCAGGATCCCTGAGTGTTATGGGACCAGAAACCTCCAGCAAACCAGCACTGCATCTTTGGTACAGCTGAAGATCAAAGACCTATTATATCAGTTCTGCTCAGGGGTTACTTCCTACTACTGCAAAACAAGCCGATCCTGACAAAGACAGACTTCTAACACTATTCCTTTAATCCAGTTTTGGAGGGGATTCAGGATGAGTACAACTTAACCAGGGGAAGGCAGGAAACAGTGACAGGGAAAAGTATAAGTATAGGCCCCAAAGCAGCACTTAGCAAAAAGCTTTTGAGAATTTCAAGTGGCTGAAAGAACTAAAGACATACACATTAGGATAAATCCATAAGATGCACAATTATCCACATAAAATTTGATTTGTTTGAGGACTGACTTTTTTCTACAATCCATTTTTAAGAGTCATGGTAAATAAAGAGTTGTAAATTACTAATTAGCTTATATATTTATGGACATCTAAGAATCAATTTCATTAAGAAAAATGTTGCGAACTTAATTCTATTTCATTGTTCTTATAGAATCACATAAAATTTTTGAGTCAAAATAACTCTGTGTAGCCACACAGGTAGGTAGTGGCCAAGGTCAATGAGCGAGGTCTCCTGATTCCTGACAGTTTTGCATCTTTCTTTACTTCTTACTTTTTTATAGATCTGCAAGTAAGCAGAAGTAATTTGATAGCATACTAGTTGAAGGACAGATTCATACACTGTTAAAATGTTCACTGGGCATATAATGATCCATGTCCCCAGTTTCTCAATAAACCATCATCAGTAGGCTTAGAGTCACAAGCTGTAGAACAACTCCCTTTAGGAAAACCTTTGCAATTATTTGCCATCTCCTGACACAGATAATGACATTATGAAATTGTGCTAATTCGTTTCCAAATTTCAGTTACATATACCCTCTAATGAACATCCTTTTTGTCTGGATAAGAATGGACACTGGGGTGCACATTTTTCATATACTGAGGCCCACACCCTTTCTCAGTCACTAGAAATCCTCTATGAATTATTTAGAGAACTTTGCCAAGGTAAACCACCTTCTCTAAACAAACAATGCTCTGAAATGGAGTCGCTCATGGCAAATTGCTTTGGGAAGATGTGATGGACATGCTTGTTTACATCAAAAGGGCAGATGTAGTGGGAGTGAAATGAAGGCAGCAAAATCTCCTTTTTCAGCACTGAACTCCAAGGTGGAAAGTTTTGTTAACTTCTAAGTTTGGGTTAGAATCTAAATCTCTCTCTAACTCCAACTCTCTTTCGTGCAAATCCAGGCTTGTAATTGCCTGCCCTCTGCTCCTGCCCTCCTGGGGAATTGGAGAATTGATGAGATATCGATGGAGTTTCTGCGAGGTGGAGAAAAAGTGCCCCAAAAGCATGCTGAAAGTTTCTAGGAATGCAGAAAGTCTCTCACTGTAGGTTTCCTGACAGCCTCTCCTGCCCTCTCAGCTAATAGAAGACTGTTAGCTATTCATGCGTCTCTCAGTATGTTGCCTTCAGTACTATTAATCTGCCTTCCTTCACATCCCTCCTGGACATACACATATATACAGCACCTCTTGAATACTGCACCTCACAAAATAATTATATTCAATCACATCTGCTTTACAGAAGCTTCCTCAAATATCCTTAATATAAGCATCTGGTGGTGCAAGGTGCCTCAGAGCCTACACAGTTGATTTTTCATCACACTGACAGGTTCTCTTTGGTTTCAGCTGGATTTCTTCTCAGTCGGCATTTCTCATGCATGCATGAGCAATGGCCGGGAGCCAAAGATGTGACCACAGCCTGGACAGAGCAGCCTTCAGCTCCCTCTTTGGGAACGGGCCTGGTATAAGCAAGCTCAAAATGTTTGTGTCTTACAGTACAGAGGGTAAAATGATCCATTTCTGGTCATTCTGATTCAATCTCTGAAGGCACATTGCTCTGAAAAACAAAGTGAAATTCATAAATAATGTGTGCCGCATTTACTTTCCTCTCAGCAGAGAGAAGCTATTGAAGAAAACTTCTGTAAGAGGAAAGTAAGCTAGGCATTTTACCCCTAAATTCTAATATCTGAAAATATTTACCTGAAGGAGAACCTTCCCTAGCTCATTATTCTTTGTCCTTTTCTTCCCTGCTTCTCTCATGAGACCAACCAGTCACCCTGCATCACCCTGGCTAGCAGATTTCTACTGGGCTCCACCAGTGGGATTTATTGGCACAAGACTGGAGGGGAGGAGGAGAAGAGATTGAGGTCTGTTATCCCTCGTCTGCCCACTCTGGGCTTCTGTTCTGGCAGTTGCTGCCTGTGTTTGCTTCTTAGCTCCACCTCGCACTAGGTTCTGTTAACCCTATTTCCTCTCCTGTATTCAGGACTAGAGATGCTAATGCTTCCTGCTATTGCTAACGTCTATGCACCTGAACACTCCTGGTGAGTTCCCTTAAACCTCCTGTGTGTGCGCACGCACGCACACACACACCTCTGTAATCCTGCATCACTTAAATTGAAATTTTCTTTTCAACTGAGAGCCTAATTTAACCAACTTATTTTTTGTATATAAATTACAAATGTTGTCCCAACAATCAACACAAAGTAATGAAACAAAAGCCACTTGTCTCTCAAAGAAATATTGGTATCCCTTCTTCATAAGTAACTTTACTCATGACAGCTAAAATGCAAAAGCAACTCAAATGTCCATTGGCAAATGAGTGGATAAGCAAAATGCAGTATACACATGCCATGGACTATTATTAGATCTCAAGAAGGAAGGAGACTCTGATACAAACCACCACAGAAATGAACCTTGAGGACATTATGCTAAGTGAAAATAAACCACTTGCAAAAACATAAATACAGTATAATTTTACTTATAAGAGGAATTCAATATCATCAAAAATCATAGAGAAGCTGCGCAAGATGGTGCACACCTGTATTCCCAGCAGTCTGGAAGGCTGAGGCAGATGGATCACAAATTCGAGCCCACCAAGGCAATTTAACAACTTAGCAAGACCCTGCCTCGAAATAAAAAATTTAAAAAGAAATAAATAAGAAGGGCTGGAGATGTAGTTCAGTGTGAAGATCCTGGATTTAATCCCAGTACCTCAGAAAAAAAAAATCATTGAGATGAGACAAAAAATAAAGTGGTTGTTGCCAGGGTTTGGGCAAAGAGGGAAATTGGGAGCAACTGTTTAACAGGTATATGGTTTCCATTCTGCAAAATGAAGCGTTCTGGAGCAGATGTCCATGATGGTTGCAAAACACATGATATGGTTCCTACCACTGGGCTACACACTTAAAAATGCTTAACATAGTAAATTTTGTTATGTGTATTTTAGCACAATAAATAATGGGAAAAAACCTCCTATCATGGTGCAGAGAAAGTAGTTTCTACCCTTATATCCAAGAAAGTGTGTTTCATTTGTCTAACATCCTCTGAAAATCAAGGAAGCTATTCTAAAAGGTTTAACAAAGATTGCTACATGTGTACACCAAAGATCTATAACAAATATCATAATCTGGAATCTGTACTTTCCCAGTGGAATTTGGAAATATAACAATGAATGGAAATTTTCACATTGGTCCTATCTGACCCATAAAAATCTAAAAGTTTTTTAATGGAAATTCTTTAGAAACTATAATTTCCAATTTTCCAGTAATGGATCACAGAGAAATAGAGTTTACCTGCAATTCTACACTTGGTAAGTATTTAAACAATACATACAATTCCCTTTCATCTAAAATGTAACGCCTGACATCTCTTTCCAAAAGTCAGTCAAAGATCACTTATTAAGATACAGTGTGGGGGACTGGGGATTTAGTTCAGTGATTAGAGTGCTTGCCTTGCAAGCACGAGGCCCCAAGTTCGATCCCCAGTAGAAAAAAATAAAACAGCATGGGATGTTGACGTATAAATGGTGTCTGAATGAATCCCTGAGTGAATGCCCACCAATCAAACCACAAACCACAGAATCTGCCCCTACATTTGACTGGAGAGTTCCTCAGAAAAAGACACTGACCATAAATAGTAATTTTTAAAAATCTACTTAATGAGTACCTGAAAGATCATCGCATTAAAAATTTCTCCTATTTACTTGGCTATGATGCTTCATTCTGAGTTCCATAGAAGTAACATGTATTAATTATACATATTAGTGGGGCTCTGTGTAGTATTTCCACATACCCACACAGCAGCACTGACCAAATCCAACTCCCTCTAACCACCCTGCTCCCCAGCCCACCCTTCCCAATCTCCAGCAATCACTATTCTTCTGTCAGATTGGCTTTCCTTAGCTTCCACATGTGAGAGAGAGTATGTGATCTTGTGTCTGTCTGCCCTACTGCACTTCACACAGTGTGCTCCAGTTCCACCCATTTTGTTCAAATGGCAGGATCTTATTCTTCCCACTGTTTACACAGGCCATATTTTCTTTATCCACTCGTCCACTGACAGGCGCCCAGGCTGATTCCCCACCTTGGTACTATAATTGTGCCACTGTGAACACCAGCCTGGAGCAGTCTCTTTCACATGCTGACTTCATTTCCTTGGGCTAGGTGCCCAGACATGGGACCACCAGCTCATATGCTAAATACTGTTCACACAAAAGAACGACAAGTGGCCTGTAGCCATCTGCTGTGCTTTAAAAATGTATCTGTTGCTTGTCAGTTTTCTCAACTGTTCTCCAGTATGGAAGAACCCTTGATCTTCTGAGTCCGGAAGACTCACGATGCTGAAGATTTTAAGTATACGCCCAAGTTCCCTCAAAAGCAGGTCAGTGCAGCCTGAGACCTGCCAAACAAGCTCATCAGCTGGACTTCGAACAGGGAGCCACTGGTGCAAGGCACAGCAAGGGAGGAGTCTACAGCATTGACAACATTTGGAACAAGGTCGAAATCCCAGACAAGAAGGGAAAACTATCCACCTGTAAATACACGGTGTCTCTCTTTCATGACACAGGAAGGCTGATGAAGACATGGAACCAAAGAGAGCCAAAAGCCATGAAAAAGTAGTCCATGTCATAAGACTTCATCTGAAGCCACTTGCTTAGCTGGATTTCAAATTTCCCAGGAGGCAATGGCTCCTTTTCGTTTCCCATTTTCCCCCTCTTTAAGAAACGTCTCCAACACATAGTCTATGTCTGTCCCACCACTGTACACTGGATGGGGAGAAGAAGAGACAGTGTGTCTTTAACTTCACAGGTTGGGACTGCTGGGGTAGGTATTGTAAGCACAATAACGATACCTCACAAGTCCTTTTCGCACCTGGACCTGACTTCACAGGACTTGGAGTTTGAGCTGATGCTGTGATAATACGAAACTTCGGAAGACACTGGTTGGGAATGGAGGTATTTTCATATAGGATGGACATGAATTGCCAGGATCTAGAGGATAAACCATAGAGCTCTGCTCAAGCCCTGGGCTGGACTAGCTGCCTTTGGCAGGATATGGCACATGCGGGATAATATTTAAGTAAAAAGAAGAAGAACTGAAGACGAGGTGCAACTTTTGTGCTCTTTCTCGCTCTCTCTTCTGTCCCTTGGAGAGAACCAGACGCTGCGCTATGAGCCGCTTGAGAGACCATCTGTTAAGCGCTGGTTTCAAAACTTTACTCTTTCTGGGGTTTTTTCCCCTAGGAACCACATGAGCAACTTTGGAATTGGTTTCTCTCCTGAATCCAGGTAAAAACACAACCCCAGCCAATAGCTGCCTGCAACTTCATAGAAGACCTGGATCTAAGGCCTAAGGCGCCCACTAAAGTACACTCACATTCCTCACACAGAGAAACAATGAGGAAGGGTGGTCATGCTAAGCCTGTAAGTTTTGGAGTAATTTGCTACATAGGAAAAGATAACTAATATACATCTCTAAAAAGTTGGTATCATCCATTTTATTAGATTACGTTTAAAAATGAAAATAATCAAGAATTAACATTATTCAGTGGGTCCAACAGTTGAAAGTGGTTACCTCTCTGTCTCAGGACTAGGAAGCAGAAAAGGGAGAGACAAAGACAATTACCTTTTTATGAAACCCTAACTTTCAGAGGTCTCAGCTCACACTTCTGCAACTCTCTTCTCCAAACTCCCTCTCCCGGACTTCTGAGGAGCCATGGTTTCATTTGAAGAGTTCAGAATTGCGCAGCGTTATGCTGTACTGGCCCCGTTCCCAAACACACTACCTCTGCGGTTCTCTCCTTTGCTTCAATAGAAGAGGAAACAGCGCAGATCGGACCTTCTCCCAAAAGCAGAAGGAAAGGACTTAATCAAGAAAATGTTTCCATAACTCTCAGGTGACAAGTCAATTCACAAGAAGTAAAATATTAAAAATTAAAATTATTTGAGCGGTCTGGCACTTAATAGATTTGTAAAAGAAAAAATATGGAACATGTCTGAGGCTCAAGAAATTGACATTTATAAACTAAAACTTAAAAAAAATCAATGCAATTTAATGCTGAGCTAATAGGGTCTTGCTTGGTTTAACTTCTTTCATTAAAAAGTCATATGGATTTTTTTGCTTTTGCCTTTGAACAATAGCTCACATATATAACCATGTCAAAAACAGAGAAATGAAGAGAAACAGCAGGGCTCAGAGGACCAGGTAAAATTGTAGGATTTGAAGGAACTGAATTTCAAGCACCACTGCTGACCTTCTGGAGGTTACATGAACTCACTTAAACTAATTAAAAACTATCTGTGGAATAAAAATCAAATAAATCACATGCCTCACAGGGCCATGTTGGGACTGACAAATAAAACAGATAATAAAACACTTAACCAAATAGAACCCAAAGGCTTGGAACTGTGTGCTATGCTAACAACATTTTGGTGTCCTCATTTAACCCCTAGAAATTGAAAAGCATCAACTACAGACCTAAAAGCTTAGAGATGGAAATAACTAGATGACAGTTTCCAAAGCAAATCTCTCTCCTTGAAAAAAATACCAAAGGTTTGCCACTAAAATATAATTAAAATGAAAAAAAGGTTTCCCAGACTGAAGCATAGCAAGTAATAAAAGTAAAAATTACAATAACCCACCAGCTCTACACGTTGTTGATGGCTAACTACATGCCAGGCATTGTGCACAGCACGTTACTCCCATGATTTATTCATTCACCACCACACTTGCACTAATCAGGTAAATTTATCCCTGTTTTACAAAGGAACACTTAATAATAGGTAGGCCAGCCAGTAAGTAGTTGGACTGATGCCCGGATAAGCATTTTTTTTTTAATTTTTGTAGTGGAAAAATCTGACAATCAAGAAAGCACAGCACCAGGAATATAAATGACTGGGTGAGGGGAAATATTTTGTTTGGTTGATTGGCTGGTTGGTCGGTCATTTCTTTCATTCATTCGTTGGCTTTTAATGAAGAGATGGAAGATTTCCAGTTCTTTGTTGAGAAACACACTAAACACTCTTCCCAGTGACCCCCATGCCCGGGCTCTGTAAAGGGAACTCACGCCAACATCACATCTGCTGAGGGCACCCCACCCCAGCCACACAGACAGGACCAAGAACGACCATGGATCCTGAAGGCACACATCTGTGGCCGGCAGAGTCCAGTGAGGAAAATGCAAGGATCATCTAAGCAGAAAGATGGTTATCAGCTGAACCAACCAGATTCATTCTCTGTCTCTCTCTCTCCCTCCTTCCTTCTCTTCTTCCCTCCCTCCCCCAGTTGATCTGGAAGTATGTAAAGAATTTGGCAGGCGGAAGCTAACAGAGGCAAATAGTACAAATAACTCATGTTGAAGGCAAATACCTGCCAAAAAA
>PVJO010017287.1:0-39657 GCA_004026905.1 Hystrix cristata | reverse complement strand
AGAGAGAGGGAGAGAGAGAAAGAGAAGGAGAGAAAGAAAGTTGGGGAGGGAGGAAGGAAGGAAGGAACGAAGGAAGGAGGGGGGGAGGGCAGGAGGGAAGGAAGGTAGGCAGGCAGGGAGGCCCTCCTAAGAATCTGCCTGTGACCTTAGCACAGACTCAAGCCTGGGCTTTTGGTTGTGCTCCTTCCTATGGTCCATTGAGTAGGCTTCACAGCCTCTCCTGCAGGTTGGAGAGTACCTGTTGCTGTGCTTTTGCCCCTCCTTCTGCCGAGGTGCTCTCATGCCCAACTCCACTTCTCATGCCTGCCTCTGGGACTGCACAGCCCCGCACCAGGCCCCTCTATTGAAATAGTTACCATATTTAACTCCTGTCCCTCCTGTAATATTTAGAACTTCTAGAAACTAAATCCATAGCCTTTTACTTAACTGTTTCTCCCCATTACTTAGTATGGCATCTGACATACGATACCTGTTCATTATTTAATTTTTAAAAACCATAAAAACTCTTGCAGGATCTGCTGATGGAATCATGCAGCTGAAAGACTATCGAGATCATCTGGTACATCTTTTTACACATGAGGAAAAATGCTGACCTACAGTGGATTGCTCTAAGACTGGGGAGAGATCAGAATCTAGGCCCCCTCCTCCAGTTTAGTGCTCTTTCCACCATACTATTCATCCTTTCCTATGAAACAAGAGGATGGTGGCTCATTTTTCTTGCTATTGAAAGATCTTAAAGAAGTTTTTGACTTTCAGTTTCTCTCTTTTACCTTTATATTTGAGATCATCAAATTTACATTGGCTAGTGTTTGGGGTTAATATCCATTTCAGTGGGATTTCTGCACTCAATCTTAGCCAAAAGCCCAAGAAGCGATTTCAATGGGATTTCTGATACAACTTCAAGAATCCCTTGTAACGTGCTCTGAGACATCATTCAAAAGTGGCAAATTCCCTCCACTTCTGTGCTGTGTTGTGGGTTTCTCTTGGCTTTCAAAGAGTCAGACTAGTAGGTTCATAGTGAAGATCATTTTCTTTAATAATCTTACAATAGAAAATCTGTTTTCTCATATTTCTGAGTCAAAACAATGACGTTGACCTTAGTTTCATCTGAATATCATTAGCTCCTTAAAGCAGTAGTTTTTCTAGATTTTGATACGTTGATGTCATGATGTCTCTTAAATCTTAACCCTAAAAACACATTCATTGAGAATGTGGAAGTTTTTAGGTCACATGCTTTTTTAATTCCTGTGAATTTTCTTGTTCTAAGATTCTTTTTTGGTGCTTGAAGCCCTTCTTCCATCAGATTCTTATGTCAGCCCTAGTTTTCTTCCTTTTTTTTCCCCTCTCTTAGTACTTATGTTGCTTGTTCCTCTTTGTTGTTGTTTTTGTTTAATGCATTTTTAAAATTGTGAGGGATTTTGTGTTTTTGTTTGTTTTGATTTTGCAGTACTGGGAATTGAACCAAGGCCTTCACACTCAGCTACATCCCCAGCCCATTTTTATTTGTTATTTTGAGAGTCTCGCTAAGTCACCCAGACTGGGCTGAAACTTGGAATCTTCCTGCCTCAGCCTCCTAGAATGCTGGAACTATGGGTGTACACCATCATGCCTGGCTTCAAGACATGAATTTATTATTATGATAATTGAATAATAATTCAATTATAAATTCATAATTGAATTTATTATTATGATAATTTTTTTTCTTATGGGATTTATCATTTCACTGTAGAATGGGTCCTACTGTGAGGTGTTTTTACTTCAGGATCATCTGAGGTTATATATTCCAAGTTATGTTTTCTTGAACTCTTTTAGAAACTATAAAGATTCTATTACAGAACTTTTTAAATTAAATCTGAATTTGTTTTTTATT
Organism: Hystrix cristata; assembly: GCA_004026905.1. Classification (NCBI taxonomy): domain Eukaryota; kingdom Metazoa; phylum Chordata; class Mammalia; order Rodentia; family Hystricidae; genus Hystrix; species Hystrix cristata. The sequence continues at coordinate 37,787 of PVJO010017287.1, read as the reverse complement.
TTTCTGTTTTCGGTTAAGGTGATCCTGAAGATCTAATGGAAGGAATGACAGCTGAAAAGAAAATCATTGTAGACAGAAGTGACCTGATCCCCAAAGTGCTAACTTTGAATGTAGGTGACGAGTTTTGTGGTGTGGTTGCCCACATTCAAACACCAGGGGACTTCTTTTGCCAACAACTCCAAAGTGGCCGTAAGTAAATTTTATTATTTTATCACAGTAACATACTTTAAGACTCCACACGCAAAACTAAAGATAAGGTATAATTGTGTTCCTTTTGTTTAAGATGTGATCTGTATCCACAGATAAGCTTGCTGAACTTCAGACATCCCTTCGTGAGTACTGTGGTCAAGTGTGTCCACGATCTGACTTTTATCCAACCATTGGTGATGTATGTTGTGCTCAGTTCTCAGGTAAGTAAAGAGAATATTGTTGAGTGCTTTACTTACAGCTGAGTAAAAATGAGACCAAGTTCTTGGCACCGATTGGCTACATTAGAAGCTTGTGTATTAAGGTGTATCCTTTATGTTTTTAAATATATCCAGTTAAACTGGATCAAAGGAGTGTGGTGTGATATGTATAAGGGCAGAGAGCCTGTGGGCATCAAGAGAGTGGGGATAGTAAAGGAGGTATTGTTTGTTCCGGCCCTTTAGTGCTTGGAGATTGGTACACATAATTCTGTTTACATAAACATGGGATAAAGAATCCCTAGGTCCATATCTTTTCCAGTTTTATTTGGAAGCTTTGGGCTGTAATGGTGCAGTCTTTGTAACTGCACAGGCCCTGCCTCGTGATTTTCAGGTTCTGTTACTCTATACTGAAGGGATGATGAGTAACTAATAAGCTCCTACCCAGTATGTCAATCGCTTGGCTGGTGGAGTCCAATTGATTCTTATGGCAAGTGTTCTAGAAGTAGTCCTGCTTGATGGAAATGGTTCATGCAATAATCAGGACTTGGGGATTCACATGATCAGGACATATTCTCTACCCTACTGAGCTGTGTACTAGAGAGACAAGGCATGAAAATTAATAATGACAGAATACGGCATAATTAGGAAGCTAGTAATAAAGTTTACATTTTAGGAATTGAAGGCTTCAGGTAAGCAGAATGAGAAGTATTTAGTAAGCATACATGTTCAGTAAAGCTTGACATTTTTAAAAGTAAAATCTAGAAATGACAGTCTTAATTTGGTGAGTGTGTACCTTCATGGGAAAATCATTTGAGGTTGAGTCTTCTCGTTTCAGAGGATGATCAGTGGTACCGCGCCTCTGTTTTGGCCTACGCTTCTGAAGAATCTGTACTGGTTGGATATGTCGATTATGGAAACTTTGAAATCCTTAGCTTGACAAGACTTTGTCCCATCATTCCTAAGTTGTTGGAATTGCCAATGCAGGCTCTTAAGTGTATGCTGGCAGGTATGAAATTTTTATGGTCCTGCTATGATTAAAATACTAAAACCTAAAAATGAAAGTTGAAATATGAAAAAATGCACAAGGCAGGGAAAACCTGCTTAACAAAACAACATACGATCATATGGTTAGAAACTATCTTGCATGTAATTTGTCCCACCAAGATCAGGGCTTTCTTTCCATGTCAATAAATTGGCTTGAGCAGTCTTTATTCAAATGTACCATATGTTAACTAGTATCTAATATCTGAAAGATATTCCTAAGTTTTTTGCTGTTAGCAGTGTTCTTTTAACTACATTTTACCAGATATCCAAGATCATTTCCTTAGACTATGTGGCATGATGTAGGTGTCAATAAATCTGCTTCTTTCAGATTGCAATACTTAGTCTGCATTATCCTCTGGAAAGAGTTGAATTAGTTTATATGTCCACGAAAAAAGTATGAGGGAGTGAACTCCTTCATACATTCAGGTACCAAAGAGATATTTCTTCCTCTTGGCCAGTGTTGATACATTAAAACCTAAATCATTTCAGTTTGCTTGACTATTAGAGGCTGACCTTTTTTTTATAAATTAAATTATACATTTAATGATCTAATTTAGACATAAGCTCATGATTATTGATTTGTAAGTCCCTTTTCAGTATTGATTTCTGCCACAAATGTGTCTTACGTTAACGAAGAGACTAGTATTTATTCTAGATTATTTCATACCTTTGTTTATTATTTTCTTAAAAATTTTATTGGGGTATAATTTTTGTACTCTAAAAGTTACTGTTTTGGATATACAGTTCAGTACTTTTTAGTAAATTTACTGAGTTGTACACCATCATCATGATCCAGTTTTAGAATATTTCCATCACCCTAATGTGATCTCTTGTACCTAGTTTATAGCTAAATCTTGCTCCCCAGGCAACAACTAGTATCCTATAGATTTGCTTTACTAGACACTTTCTATTAATGGAATTATGATTTTTTTTAACACAGAAGTATAAAAGAGTTTTACAGCCTTTTTCTTTGTGAGTTTTGTCTTCATTTTCATGTTTAGAAAACCATTCTCCGCAGGAGGGACTTTTTGGCTCCAGTGTTTAGCACAGATTTAAGTGTAAGTTTTTGAAAATCAGGAGTTATATGTCAAAATAGTTGTTTAAGGAATTATTTTAACATTCTTTTAAAAATTCTTTGTTAGGTGTAAAGCCATCGTTAGGAATTTGGACTCCAGAGGCTATTTGTCTTATGAAAAAAATTGTACAGGACACAATGGTCACGGTGAAAGTGGTAGACAAGTTGGAAAACAGTTCCCTGGTGGAACTTACAGATAAATCTGTGACGCCTGTCATCAGTGTTGCTAAAGTTCTCATAGATGCAGGCTTTGCCGTGGATGAAAAGGAGACAGTGACAGATAAACCCAGTGGTAAGTAAAATATCTACTCGGTAATGTCTATGCCGGAATTCACATGGTTCTGTAAATGTGTGGGTTCTGATCCCTTCTAGAAGAATTGATGTTTAGTGACTTTTTGTTAAGTCAAGCATTCATCTAAATATGTTTAAAAGTGTGTTTGAAAACTGAAATTTTTGTTGAAAGTTTTATGGGTTCCTGGCAGCTGAAGACTGATAAGAAATGCAAATTTGCAATTCAGTGAGGAAAAATTGAGTAATTGTTAAAACTTATTTTTAAGATTAACTTTCCTATAAAGTCACTCAGAATGTCAGGGGAAATTTAAGTCTTCCAAAGCAGATTCATTAGCAGCCTATCCCCAGCCAGAGCCTACTCATACTCTGTCCATTTGTTGTATAATATGTTTATTTTCACAGTTCCTTTGGGTACAGAGGGAAAAGGAAATCCATTGGAGTGGACGTGGGTTGAACTTTCTGTTGACCAAACAGTAGATGTTGTGGTCTGCATGATGTATAATCCTGGAGAATTTTATTGCCATATCCTTAAAGAGGATGGTAAGTTGACTTACGTATTTCACTTTTGCAAATATATCAGTTTAGATAATAATTTAAGATGTATCTGTTAGTGAGCGTTGTAGTTACTTTTCTTGTTGCTGAGACAAGATACTTGATACCCAAAGTTAAAAGAGGAGAGGTTTATTGTAGCTCATAGTTGGTAGAGGTTTCACGTCATAGTTGGCTGGCTGCAAGGCAGGGTGGCATGGCAGAAGAGAAACAGTTCATGGCAGGCAGAACACAGCAAGCAGTGAAGTAGTGAAGCAATAACAGCAGTTCTCTTTTTGTCCCTTATATTCTGTCCAGGCTACACACCCTTAAAGTGAGTAGCACTCACACCCAGGGTGGACCTTCCCGTTATTATCTATGCCCAAAGCTATGCCAAACCAAGCAGTAGACTAATTTAGTAATCACACATGCTTGAGCCCAGCATCACACACTTTAGATACAGCCACCTCTGAAAAGCCCCACCTATGCCTACATGACCATCTAGACACAGGCAATAACAGTGAGTAATAAAAGTACTAAGAAGGGTTGAGTGAGTGTTTCTATTTCCAAGAAAAATTTGATTATACTTGGCCTTATTCTGTCTTTAGCCATTATTTCTACTTTCAGGAACCTCTCTTCATATTTAAACCAGTTTAGATTTCATAGACTATGTCCTAAATTTAGTTTTGGAAATTTGTTGACTTTATTGATGTATTACATACATATGCATGAGTTCTCAAATACAAGTGCAGCATAATGAATAATCACAAGGTCAGCACAGATATAACCAGCCTCTAGGTCAAGAAATAAAATGTTTCAGTGTCTCAGAAGTTTTCCTCATGTTTGCTTCTGTCATTACTGCCTCTCTGAGTAGGAAATATTGTTTTACCTCCTTATAGCACAGATTCATTTTATTCTGGATTTGAACTTAACATAAATGGAATCAGTCTGTATTTTTTTGCCTTGTTGCTATTTTTCACATTGTGAAATTGCTCCCTGTAGCTATAACTTGCTATTTGTTGCTACATAGTGTTCTGTTGTATGTGTCCATTATTCCTGTCTACCACTGGATATTTGCCTTATTTGTAGTTTGGGGCTATAAAAATGATGTTGATAATGTTGGTGTAATATTGTACAAATTTGGTAATGTATTTTCATTGGATCTATACCTAGGAATGAAATTATGGGGTCATAAAGAGTGTATGTATTTTCAGCTTCAATCAGTGAATGCCAGTTTCTGAGTGATTATGACAGTTGTCAGTTTGAAATTTTTTATTGCTCTGTATTCTCACAGACATTCATATTCTTTTTCTTTTTTTTTCTTTTTTTAATTTTTTAACCAAAAACATGTATTGGTACAATGTACACATAATGGTTACATTCATCACATTTATTTTGTACCATATTCTTTTTCATTTGAGCCATTCTGGTGAGCATAACTGATTTAAACTTTTCTTTTTTTTTTTTTTTTTTTATTTAAACTTTTCTAAATCTCAGTTTTTCTTTCTGTCAAATGAGGACATTAAACTAGATAATTGAGTCCAGCTTGACTGTCAAGTTGTGAGATTTATCATTCCTTCATCTAAAATCACCTGCTGTGAGGGCCATTATTTCATATAGGATAAAATTCAAAATTTTATGTTTCCTTGTATTTATTTTCATAGGTATAAACATATGGTACTAAATTCAAAAGTTAGGAAGAGTATATGGTAGGTTTCCCAGTTCCTCTTCTCAATTTTCTAAGTATCTTTTCAGAAGGACTCTGTACATATACTTGTATAAATACATGTATTCCTTTTTTATGTATCCATGAGTGATAAAATACTGTAAATAACTTTCGTACTTTTTCTCGCACTATATTTGGATATCAGGTAACATATTTTTAAAAATTTTTTAAATTTTGGAATAATTTTATATTTACAGAGAAGTTGCTGAGATGATATGAAGAGTTCCTAATACATCCTTCGCCTAGCTTTGTCTATAGTTCACATGTTACACAATCATGGTACACTTGTTACAAGTAAGAGACCAATAGTAGTATATTATTAGTAGCAGAACTCCAGACTTTACTTTTGATTTTGCTGGTTTTCCTCTAATGTCCTTTTTCTATTCTAGAATCCTGTGTTGGACATCCCATTGTTGTTTAGTCTCCATTCCATTCATTTTCATGATTACATGTGTCTTAGTTACATTCTTGTTACTGAGACACAATAGCAGGGCACCCATAATTTAAAAGAGGGAGGGTTTATTTGGGTTCACAGTTTGTAGATGTTTCAGTCCATAGTCAGCTGGCTCCAGGGCAGGGAGGCATGGCAGAGGGGCGTGGCACACTGGAGGAAGTGAGCCTTTCTTCTTTCCCTTTTTATTCTATGATACAAATCTATTGGCTGGTACCACCCACACCCAGGGTGGGTCTTCCCTCTTCAGTAAGTCTGTACACACCCAGAACTATGCTAAACCAATCAGTGACTAATTCTGTATCACACACTCATAATCTAGCTACTCCTGAAAGCCCCATCTGGAGCACATGCATAACTTTCTGCCATAACTTTCTGCCTCTGGCCGCTAGAAGACTCATGCACATCCCTTTATGCATAATGCGTTTAGTCCATCTCTAAGAGTTGTCAAAGTCTTTAACAGCTTCAGCATTGCTGAAATGTCCAAGTCCAAAGTCTCCTCTGAAATTTAAGGTAAACTCTTAGCTGTGAGTCCCTGTAAAAATGAAACATACAATGGCACAAGATAAACATTTCCATTCCAAAAGGTAGGAATAGGGGGATAGAAAGGAATGTGGTACAAAACCAAGACCAAAATCTAGCAGGACATTAAGTCCTGTAGTTCATTGTCGAGTACCCGGTGCAATCTGTGGCAAAATGTGAACTTCAGAGGGCTTGGATGGCCCCACCCCTGTGGCATTGCTGATTGTTGTGGCCCTCATAGCCTCTTTCTTGGGCCACCTTTGCTCCTTGCAGCTTTTCTCAGATGATCCACGTTCCTGGCTTCTCCAGCTTTCTGGGGTTTCCACTGCACCTTCAGCTTCACACTCACAGCTTTACACATTGTCCTGTAGGGCACACTGCTTGACCTCCCAGGTCTTCTTCTGAAATCTGGGTGGACGCCTTCCTGACCTTGCAACTCTTGTATTCTGTGTGTACCTAAAACCATCACCATGTGGATGATGCCAAGGTCTGCCACCAGCCAGAGCAGTAGCCAGGCTCTCTTCTCTCTTGGCTGTTGGAATCAAGTGCCTGGATCACTGAGTACTCTGAACCCAATCTTTAGGAATAAATTCCCTAGGCTGCTGCCATTCTGGAACATGGTCCCCCAGGGCTTTCGTCTCAGACCAATGTCTTTCACCTTTGTATTTTTTAGGCTGCAAAGGGTGACGTCCTCTTGGTTCTTACGATACCCTCAGACCATCTTTTCTATTGTCCTGTCCCAAAATACTTGGCTTTTTAATGCTAATCTTTTCAGCAACCAAGTTCTCTTCTGCTCCATCTTTATAAACCTCAACTTTACCAGACCTTCCTTTCTGGCCAAACTCAAACTTTTGAAATCATTCTGCTAGGCTGTTTGCTCTTGATTCTCAAGGTACAGCCTGGCTAAAAGCCCCCAACAGTAGCCATGTTACTGCCTCAACACTAGACTGACTTGAAATTTCTTCTGCTAGATTGATTAATCATCTGTCCTTAATCTCAATCTCCTACAAAGTCTCTGGACACGAGCAAAATGGAGACAATTTTCTCCCAGGGCCAAATACACATGGTCAGGAATCCAACTGCCAGTGGAGTCTTTTCTTCCTAACTGAAACCTGAGCATGGTCTTTTCCAGCTGCATTTCTATCAGCATTCTGGTTTTCTGTGCTCTGATCAGCATCTCCTATCAAGCTTGGCTTCCAGCATTCTAGGGCTCGCTCTTCAGCTAGCATCTCCAAACCTTTCCAAACTCTTCTCACAAACTATTTCCAAAGGCTTCTGAACCACATGCCCAGGTAGCATCACAGCAATGACCCTACTTTTCTAGTATCAAAATCTGTCTTAGTTACTTTCTCATTGCTGGGATAAAATATCTGACATCCACAAAGGAGGAAAGGTTTATTTGGCTCATGGTTTATAGAGGTTTCAGTCCAATGTTGGCTGACTCCAAGGCAGGGTGGCATGGAATGCAGGAAGCAGCAAACCTTCTTTCTGCTTGTTTGGAGGTTCTAGCAGGGGAGCACAGCTGCTCCTATACCCTTGACTGGGGAAACGGTCCTCCTCTCTTGGGGGGGTGGTCATCATCTTCGTCCTGGTGAGGGAGGAAGTGGACACCCACCTAGCCAGCCTGATCAGCCAAATCAACCGTGGCAATCAATGGAATGACAGATGTTGCAGCCAGATCACCCTCACATCCAGGCCTGCCTGCCTTTCTCTTTGTATTCCATCTAGACTACAGGTCTGTTGGTTGGTGCCACCCACATTCAGGGTGGGTCTTCCCTCTTCAGTAAGTCCATCCACACCCAGAACTATGCTAAGCCAATCAGTGAACTGATCCAGTATCACATACCCATGATCCAGTACCCCCCAAAAGCCCCACCTATGAGTGCATGAGGCTTGGGCGGGTCGGGGGAATATCTAGATAATAAGCCATAATGCATGCTATTCCATTATATGGATTTATTCTTGTTTGATTAACCTGGGTTGGGCAAAGGATTAATTTTTTCAAGCTTTCGTTACTCAAAAGTCCTTATACTTTGTGATTTTACTCTGAGATTACAACCCTGGGACATGGGATGGACAAATTCCTAAACCGCAGTTAATGGATCAGAGGAAAATATGTGCTTGTGCCCGTATCCTTCCAAAGGTTCACCAAGCGCACCCCCAGCAACAGTGGATAAGAGTGCCTTGTCCTACAGTTTCTAAAACCATGTCTTTATACTTTTTTTTTATTTGGGCTAATCTAAGAGGAAAAAATTTGAACTCACTATAATTCTCATTTCTGTGACTTGAGCCGCTATTAGTATTTAAGATATGTTGGCGTGTCTTTTATTTGTATAGTGGTTTAAATCCCTTTGTCTTACATCCTAAAGTTCCGTATGGACTGTGTCTTTGCAAGCACCCCTCTGCTGTTCCTCTGTGGTGGCTGCCCTTTCCACTTCTGTGCTTCACCCAGATGTTCCCCACTAAGTAATTTTTGGCTGCCTAATCTGTAATTGTGTATTGTGTTTCAGAGTCACTTCTTCCATTTGGAATACCCTTTTTTTTCTATCAAATGTGTTGCACTTCAGATTCCTCTGCAAAACCTCTAGCAAGCAGAGCTCACAAGCTCTCTGAATTTCTCCAACATCTATTATCTGTGCCATCCATGTAGTAATCTCTTTCAGTAATCTGCTTCTCTTTCAGGACAGTTTTCATTTAACTTTCTGTGTGTATTTATATAGTGTTTCCTGTCTACCCACAAAGCTTGCATTCCGGTATACTGATGATAATGCCCAAACCAGGTGTCTGTGCCCACTCAGTCATTGGTAATGGGTTTATTGAAAGTGTTAAGTTTATTTGCCTGCTAATTTTTAGGTCAAGAAAAGCATTTGGTGTATTTCATAGGTGTTTTGGTATGTACGTGAGATTTTTATAATCAGAATTTTTTTTAATGTTTTTGACTGTAAGGAAAATCTATGTCTGTTTGGTATTTATTCTCAATATTAAATCCTATATGTATATTGTATTTTCAGCCTTGGAGAAGCTCAATGATTTGAATAAATCGTTAGCAAAATATTGCCAAGAGAAGTTACATAATGGGTTTAAGGTAGAAATAGGACAACCTTGTTGTGCTTTTTTTGCAGGTAAGTTGCAGTTGGTGTCATCGTGACATTAAAAGCTTTTTGTTTCTTGACTTTCAACCCTTATTTCTACCTAATATTTAAGCATATAGTTTTCATAGCCAAGAGTATATGAATGCTTAAGATGTAATTTGTTTTCTTTTTCACAAAAAACCTCCAAGTAGTACGTTCTTGACTAAATTTTGTAAACATTATATTAATGATTTTCTTTCCAGAATATCTAACATTAAATTAGATAATGGAAGAGCCGTTCACTTTAGGATCTTTGTTTCTCCTGGCCCCTCTGTGTTCATCTTGAAAAGTATTTGTTCAGTTTGCAAGTTTCATTGCAAGAGTTTTTTTTCTACAATTTATTTTCATGCTATTTTACCAAGTAACAAGACAGTCTAACCCATTAGAGATTAAGAGTAGAGTAAGTTGTTAAGATGAACAAGTATGTTCAAGTTTAAGTCTTGCCTTCATTTCATATTCTATTTATTGTTGTGAATGAAATTTTTTTTTAGGGTATGAGGATCAAACTCGGAGCTCTCACATATTAGGCAAGCACTGTACCACTGAGCCACATCCCCAGCCCTGAAATTACAGTGGTACCTTAGTTCACGAATGCTTTTGTTTGCAAACAGAGCATTTGGCAAAATTTTGCTTTTGTTTGCAAACTCTGCACAGGTGACAAACACATCTGCGGCCATGCTTCCCATCACAAACACAAACATGGCCATCGTTTCCAAAATCATAGAACAAATTAAGTTTAGAAACCAAGAGTTGCCACTATAATTTATATCATATGTAAAAGTGTGGTACTATAGAAAAGTTTGGAGATATTCTAAAAATGAGATTTTGCCAAGTCTCAATCTAAGGATTTTTGATTGAAAAACTAAAGGCATGAACTGGGGAAGACAGCAAATTTATTATCTACATTAGATAACAGTTGTTTATAAAAATTTCAAATGTTAATAGAAGGGAAATGTTCCATCTCACAAACTTTGTGTTTAAATCTAGGTGATGCTAACTGGTATCGTGCTTTAGTCAAGGAAATCTTACCAAATGGAAATGTTAAAGTACATTTTGTGGATTATGGAAATGTTGAAGAGGTTGCTACAAATGAACTCCGAATGATATCATCAAAATTTTTAAAATTTCCATTTCAAGGGATACAGTGCTGGTTAGTAGGTATGGTGCATAGTAAAAGGTTTTCTCAGCTGTTTTTTTTTACTTAGCATTTATATTTAAGTATAAATATGTATAATTTTAACATTTTATTTGAATAATATCCAGTGTTCATGTTAGAGAAGGGAAGCAGCTGCTTTTCTCTTTTGATGGGAATAAAAAATGGATGCCACCTTCCTGAAAGCATTTTGTAGAATTCTTTAAGAGCCTCAAATACCATCTAACTTAGCAATTTTGCTTCTAGTAATTTATCCCAAAGCAATCTGAAAATGGCACAAAGTTCAGATATAGTGAAACTCATTACTAACAACTCGTTGTTAGTAACAGCAAAACAACTCTAAGTGTAAGGATTGGTTAAATGATGACCCATATTATGGCTGGTACCAATTTCATCAGGAGTTGAGGATTAAATTTCTACTTACGTGTTTGTTGTTATGACACTGTCATCAAAATGATGTTAAATATATATTATCAGTGGGAAGAATTATTTGTGATTTAAGTGAAGAAAACATGTTAGAAAAGAGACGCACAACAGCAGTGATACAGAGAATGACCCTAGAGCCAGCTCTGATGCTACTGGCCGTGAGATGTTCAGGAAAATTATTTAACCCTTCTCTGGTTTCATTTCCTCATCTGGAAAAGAGTGGTACTTTTCTCAGAGTTGTTCAGAATAAAAGAAAAATACAAAGCACTTAACAGTGCTTGGCATTGTACGTATAATAGCTGATATTGCAAATGTTTATGAGAATATGTGTACAAGGGGTGACCAAAAAATAAGATGAATGGTTAAATTTTTAAAGGTTTATTACAGAAAAAGACATACTGCCAAAAGAACCCTCAGAATACTATCCCTCACTTTGAACAATCTATCCATTCCATTATTCTTGCCATTTTCTGAAGAAGTTCTGGAAGTTGTCTTTTGTATGAGGTGTGATCAGAATTACTGTGAATGCTGCTGAGTGCCCTCTAACTGAAAGGCAGTCTCATAAAAATATTGTGATATATCCTCATCCACCTTATTCACAGGATCTGGCACTGTGTGACTTCTGGCTCTTCCCCAAAATCAGAATGACAATGAAAGGTAAACATTTGAATTGATTCAGAACATTGAGGCAGCTACAACAGTACAACTAGACACGGAAGAGAACTTCTAAAACTGCTTCAGAAAGTGGCAGGAAGGAAAGGATAAGTGTGTTCAAAGCAAGGGGAAGTATTTTGAGGAAGATTGATGGCAGTGTGTCTTTTATTGTAATCTCTTTTTTTAAGTTTAAATGTATTTTTTGAGCACACTTTGTGTATATGTATGTGTATTTTGTCTGCACATAAAAATCTATGGAAGCAGCTGGGTGTGGTGGCTATTCAAGACCCTGAGGCAGGAGGATCACTTGAGTTCAGGAGATTGAGGCTAGCCAAAGCAACATAGTAAGACCCTGTGTCAAAAAAAAATGTTGTGGAAGGTTGGATTCCAAAATGTTAATATAGTCATGTTGGGAAGTATAGGTGTTCATTCTTTTCTGTTACCCATCTGTTTTTCTTATTTTACAGTTATGTGTCAGACTCTTTTTCTTAATTAGCATGTTTTAAGCTTCTTAAAATATGGTCCCCAGACCTACTAAATTAGAAACATCAGGGTGGGGCCTGGAAATCTGTGTTTTAACAAGCCTTCTAGGTGAATCAGATGCTCATGCAAGATTGAGAGTCACTGTTAAGAAAGTAAGAGTGAAAAGCCTGTACTCCCAGCTACTCGGAAAGCGGAGGTGGAAGTATCACTTGAGCCCAGGAGTTTGAAACCAGCTTGGGCAATACCATCTCAAAAGAAAGACTATAAGGCAAAATTACCCAAGAAAAATAATAAGTAATTTCAAATGAGATTTTGAAATTATCTTTAGAAAACTCTCCACACAAGTGAAAATATATCACTTGTCATCTTTGAATTGGTAACTTGTAATTGTATATGTAACAGAACATGATAGTGGATTCTAAAAGAAGAACACTTGTTTTTGCCTTCTGGAAAAGTGCCAGGTAACTAGTTATTATGGGGAAGGTAAAGATTTTGAGCCTTTTAAAACCCTAGTGTATTAGAGGCTACATTATCTGTAATTCAACCATGGAGGATGTAGACATATAGTAGAGGGTTATTCACAATTGGTAAGGACCCAGCCCTGGATATGGCTGAAGCAAAACTTCATTTTGTGCCGAGGGCTATTTTTGATGCTGTTGTTATTTTCCAGATATACAGCCTAGAAACAAATACTGGACTAAAGAAGCCATAGCAAGATTTCAGATGTGTATTACAGGGATAAAACTCCAAGCCAGAGTGGTTGAAATCACTGAAAAGGGAGTGGGAGTTGAACTCACTGACCTTTCCACTTCATATCCCAGAATAATTAGTGATGTTCTGATTAGTGAACATCTAGTTTTAAAAGCTGGCTCGCCATCTAAGGATTTGCCAAATAAAAGACCTGTTAATAAACACGATCATGAAATTGGCACCCACAGGTTTCAAGGTAACATTTTTAAACTGTAAATAACACTTGTTATGTAAATTTGTGTTAGCCTTTGCTTTTATAGTCTACAAGAATTTTTCTATCCTAAATGAAACAATTTTCCTGTAGACATTTGCTTTGTAGGCATGATTAATAATAGATTATTAAAGTTAATATTTATTGAAAAAGATTTTTTATTGAACCCAACATTGTACTAATTTTTATTTTAGTTAGCAAGTAAATGTGCATCGTACATATATATATCCCTTAAACTTTCAGTAATTTTGAAGAATTACACTAAATACACTACAGAAATGGAACTATACTACAGAAATGTACTGTAGGAGTGTAGTAGTTTAAGGATTCTCATAGACTGCTCTTTTTTGTAACACCCACATAATCCCTCAAATTGAGTAGATTGTTTTGTGAAATACAGAGCTTCCATTTTGACAATTTGAGAATGTTGCTGGTTGAGGAACAAATTGTGCATAAATGTATTACTGGGAAAGAAGAATAGATTTTATCTATTTAATGCAAGAACTGTGTTTCATATGTCTTCAGCCTTTTCTTCAGAGCAGTGGAAGACGATAGAACTGCCAGTTAATAAAACTTTGCAAGCAAGCATATTAGAAATCATAAATCCCAACTTGTTTTATGCTATCCCAAATGACTTGCCAGGTAAGGAACAGACATCAGAACATTTATGCTCCTCTTTTAAACTGGGTAATTAAAGTGCTTACCGTGACCTCCTTAGGAAGTGAATGGGAGGAGAGGGTGGTGATTTTTAAGGAAGAATGATCATAACACTTAAGGCAGATTTAACTGTAAAAATCCAAATGCGAACGTGGAGGGAATGTCCTGCATTCAGCATCTATTCAGTAGCCTCGTGGATAATCTACAGCTTTTAATAACAAAATCAGTGTCCTTAATTACCATATAATTCCTAAGCCAATTCTTGTATTATCTATATTGAATTATATTTGCTATGCTAACCTCAACCATTTAAGTGAGTTTGAACTATTTCAAATATATTGAGAAACTGAGTAATTAGTTCATAATCATAGTTTTGCCACATCTTAGAAATTTACAAGTGTTTTACATTGGAGATAATCATGAAGAAAGTAGTATATAAAGTTGATTTTTAATTTACCTTTTTTTGTTTCATGGAAGTGTACAATCAAGGAATCTCTTAAATGTAGATGAGATTATCCTTTTTGTATCTAAAGATGAATTAGGGGCAAGTTAGTGTCTATTCAAAATAATTTGCAGGTATTTTGAAGTTAAAAAAATAAACCTTTGTTTTAAATTGTCAAACCTAAAATTGTGGTGATACCAATAATTGCTCTTAAACTTACCTCTAGTATTACCAAAAAAATCATATTTAATCTGTATAGTAAAAAGCAGTGGCTCAGAGTTATTCAACCTGATAATTTAAGGTCTGTTGAATTGGAAGTAATAGGATAATCTTATTAAGTACAACTCACTGAAAAGTATGCCAAACAATCATAAAAACACAACTCAATAAGTTTTCATAGAATGAACACACGAGCATAACAACACTGATTAAGAAATTGGCCCACCATGGGCTGGAGATTTAGCTCAGTAGTTAGAGTGCTTGCTTGCAAGGACAAGGCCTGGAGTTCAATCTCCAGCATAAAAAAAAAAAAGAAAAAAAAAAATTGGCCCACCAGAGGGTTCCTTCATGCTTCCTCCAAGTTTTACATCCTTTCTGCAAAAAGCAACCCAGTAGTGGGTGTATATAATGTATATTTAAATATAAAAAGGGTTTTTGAATGATTAGACTTGACAGTATTTTGTATACTGTTAATAGTTGCATTGGAAATTTTTTCACAAAAGGTTGCTTTTATCTATTTTAGAAAATCAAGAAAAATTGTCTATACTGACAGCTGAATTGTTAGAATATTGCAATGCTCAGAAAAGTCGACTGTCTTACAGACCAAAAATTGGAGATGCATGCTGTGCCAAATACACAAGTAAGCTGCTTTTAGGCAAAATATTAACGGGAAAATATTTCATCCATTCTCTTTTACATGACATTATGTAGATTTTAATTTTTGTTGCATATTTCATTTGATTAGTGTTATGGTTTGTGTCTAGATGTTCCCACAAAGCCTCATGCGGTCATAGATGGGGCTTTTTCAGAGGTGGCTCAATCTAGAGTGTGTGATGCTGGGATTAAGGGCATGTGATTACTAAATCAATCCACTGATTGGTTTGGCACCACCCTAATCCTGGCAGCCTGGGTAAGATATAAGGGATCCCTTGCTTACCCCCTTGCTTACTTTGCTGCCTTCTGCCTGTCTGCCATGCCTCCTTGCCTTGGACCCAGCTGACTGTGGACTGAAACCTTTACGAACTGTGAGCTAAATAAACCTTTCTTCCCCTAACTTTGGGTGTCAGCTATTTTGTTTCAGCAACGAGAGAAAAGTAACTAAGAAAATTAGGTAGAGAATTAAGAAAGGCAAAGTTGTGGGTTTAATTCATATTTTAGAGTCATTAAACTTTTCTATTTGGATTGTTTTTGGACAAGGATATCAGTAAATTTATACAAATCTATCAGTACTTGCAGATAACCAGCTGTAGATAACCATACTATATTATGGTGGATCAGTAGCATTAAGTGATTTACAATCCTTCCATATTTGCAGAGCTGTGTATGTGAATATCCTGAAAGGAGAATATGAAACATCTCAGCTGGAAGTGCTGCTTGGTGGTAGAGCATTTGCCTAGCACGGTTGAGGTCCCGGTTTCATTCCCAGTACTGCAAATAAGAAAACTAAACCAAAACCACACATACACACACGCACGCACGCACACACACACGCACACACACGTGCGCGCGCGCGGAAAAAAAGCCCTGCAGGGACTGAAACATTAGCCCGGCATGGTGGCACACGCCTAGCACTCTGGAAAGTTGAGGTAGGAGGATCAGAGTCTTGAACAACTTGGTGTTTAGTAAGACTGAGTCCCAAAATAAAAAAAAAAAAAATTTAAAAAGGGCTGGTGATGTAGTTTAGTGCAAAGCCCCTGGGTTCAGTGCCCAGTACAGAAGGAAAGGAGGAAGAGAGGGAAGAGTGGGAGAGAGGAAGGAAAGAAAAAAGGAAAGAAAACTGCCTCAGGAAGTCAAACTCATTGGTTAGGGCGTACTTTAACCATTCTCATGTTTAATAGTTTATGTTAACAAATTTCCTTTGCGAATGTAAATAATGCTTGCAATGAATATTCTAGTGTGTTCCTGAGACTTAGGTAAACTGGGGCTATAGCCAGGTCACAGGCTCAGTGTCAAGAGTTGGGTCCACTTGGCAAGCCTCTTACTAGGGCATGGTTGAGCATGGCTCCTGCCAGTCCCTGGGTGGATGGAGCTGGTGGCAGGCTGGCAGCCAAGCGAGACTGGAGTTGATGGCACAGGGGGACAGTTCTACTTCCAACCAGTAGCCAGGACTGAATTAAGGGAGTCCTGCACTGAGGTTCAGGCCTGCCTTTCCAAAGCAGCCCTCCACAGTCTTGACCTCCTGGGGCTTTGAAGCCACCTTCTTCCCAAATCCCAAAGCTCCCCTAAAGATACCTTTGTCTGTGGACAGCTACCAAGTTGTTCTTAGGGTGGGGGTTGGGGAGTCATACAAGCTGGAGTCCTCCTCCATCTTGCCGATGTCACTCCCTAGTTTTATCGTTCTTATCTGTAACAACTGGATCTATACTTCCTCTCATTTTCTTCCCAATAGAAGTGATTTTCAGTTAGGTACAAACTGCATAGTGTTTGAAAAGGACTGCATAAATACTACTCACAGTTGAGTCTGGCAGAGTACTGTTACTTAATTTCTTTTTGTTGTTGTTAATGTTCTGTATTATTTCATTAGTTATCCTCAGTTCTCTATATTACCATAAATGCCCTCAAAGAATTTTTCATGTACTTAATAATATACTGGAAGAGGCATCTTCAGCCTTCTGCCCTGCTCCTGTCTAGGCTGTTTGTCCTTTAGACCTGGGACTATTATCCTTCATTGTTATGATGAAGATTGTTTCAACATTGTCCCCCTCTGTTGACTGAATTTCTTTCTCTGAATTTCTTTCTCCAGTTTCTTTAGCCAAGTTCCTCCCTCACTTTCCCTTTTGCTTTACTCCAGTATTTGGGTGGATCCCATCCTCCAGAAGCTAAGAAAAGGTCCATGTTAAGATAAATTTTCTATTATCTCTGTGTTTGAAAAAACCTTTGTTTTACACTAATAGTTAATTGATAGCTTGCCTGAATATAGAATTCTAGGTTGGAAGTCATTTTCCCCTTAAAATTTTGAAGGCATTGCTTTTGTTATGTTTTAGCTGGTGGTGTTTCTGGTCAGAAGAAAGACATAGTTCCAGATTATCCAAACTTTGTACATACTTTTTTTTCCTTTCTGAAACTTTTAGTGTCCTCTTCATTCTATGTCTTGAAGTTTATAATGTGACTTAGTATGGTGGCTTTCTTTTTACCTTTATTCTGAGCCCTCAGTGAGTGGGCTGTTAAGTCCAGAAATTTATCAGTTTTGAGAAGTTTTCCTGAATTTTCTTTCTTTGTTTGGTTTTCTGTTTTAGGAACTCCAAAATGTTGAACTTTCAGTGTTCTACTAAATTTCACTTACTTTTTTTTGTTTTGTCAAGAGAATTCTTCAATTTAATCTTCCAGTTTTTCTCTTTGAAGTTTTCATTTCCGATACTGCATTTTTACAGTAGCCTTTTTTTCCCTTTTTTTTTCCCAGGTGTATATATGTGTATGCATTTTAATACTATCCTATTCTTGTTTCAAGAATGGAAATGTTATTTCTCCAAGGGTATTACTATGATTTTTAAAATTTTCCTTGTGCTTTTCTTCCTTTGTCTCTTGTTTCCCCAGGTCCTATTTGTTTTAGTCTCCTGTGGTGCATTAGAGGCTTTTCTCCAATATCTAGTGATCCTTTGCTGCTCACCTGTATAAGATGGGGGACTAAGTTATTTGGAAGTTTCTTTATGGGCAGCAGGACTTGTCCACCAGGGGCCTTCTGTGCAGGGTGTCTGGCTCTGCCCTCTCACTGGGTACTGGCAGTGTGGATCTCCTGAAATGCTCTCCCCTGGGATGGTTGTCTCCTGCCTGCAGTGCACAGCTTGCCTGACAGTGTTCTTGGTGAAGTGTTCTCCTCTGCTTGGCCTCACATTCCTTAGTTCACTATGTCTACAAAAGGAGCCTCTCACCTTCTCCCCTCGGGTAGGAAAAGTTGCCGGGAGAAAGGGAAGACATGTTAGGCTGTACTGAAACGTGCTGAATATAAAGCTCACCATTCTCTTTAGTAACTTTAAAAATAGGTATTATATGTAAATGTATTTATGAACTAAAGTCTCTTCTCATATCTTGGGATGACTCTAATGTCTTGGGAAGTAACTCTGCTTCCTTAGCCCAATTCTTATTTCCAGGTCCATCTTTACTCCTGCTTTTGAATGAGGAGCACCAATTACTGAGCCTTGGGGGCTGCGGTTTAAAGTAGAAACTATGATGCTGCTTGTGCTCCCCACTGTTAGCTTTGGTTGAATTGCTTTGGCTATGCTAAATCATTTCCATTGATGCATCTGTTTTCCAGCTTTCCAATATTAATGTGGCCGTTTCTCTTAGTCATTGTCCTCGTTAAAAACAACAAAAAAAGTCCTGTTACTGTCTTCTTAATAGGATTTTAAAGGAATAGAGGTAAATCAAGACTTTTCACCAGAATTCTTGGCATGAATTTAAATAACATAAATGTAACTTATGAGTAACCATCGTAAGGTATGGGCTCATTAACAGTAACTTCAGAACTAAGATTCCATTCTGTTTTCAGGTGATGATTTCTGGTACCGTGCAGTTGTTCTGGAGACATCAGACTCTGATGTGAAAGTGCTCTATGCAGACTACGGAAACATTGAAACCCTGCCTCTTTCCAGAGTGCAACCAATTACTGCAAGCCACCTGGAACTCCCTTTCCATATTATTAAATGTTCATTTGAAGGTAGACAGTTGAGTCACTTTCCAATTTGAATGTCTTGTGGGATTTTCTTCCCTTGTGTTTCATAGTTCTGAGTCTGAACCAAATGTGTATTCTAGTACTTGCTCACATCTCTAAATGCCAAGCCCAGTTTTCAAAGAAATCTCGTATCTTTTATTCCTTAACTCACAAAAACTATAATCAGTTAAGTCTGTCTCTGTTTTTCAGCTTATTTTCTGAGCACCAAGGTTTAGAGATTGTCTTTTTCTCTGTAATGCAAAGGTGCAGTAGTAAGTGGCAGGGGCAGGGTATGAGCCAAGGTGGTCTGACCTTTCCTCCAGGGTCTTGTTCCTTGGTCATAGGTTTCTTTAGAGACTAGGGGCATTTAAATGACACCATTTTGGGCTGCCTTACTATGTTTACTACATTCCAACTCTAGTTGGAATTTGAATGAAGTAAACTAAAATGCTTACAGTAGCTTTTTATGGTTACTCCTGATCTCTTTACTCGGTGGCCCTCCAAGCTGATATCACACTAATTCTCATAGTCTGCTTTGGTTTTGACTCAGAGTTGGAAAATTATCATTGTTTTGCTTCTCCTGTTACATCACTGAAGGGCAGACACTGTGTCTATTTTGTGCCCTCTGAATCTAGATTAGTGCTTGACACCTTATAGTTCATCAATATTCACTATATAAATTTGATTTTGTAATGTAACAGCAGTAATGCATCAAAACATACTGAAATACAGCTAAAGTCAGTAACTCTTTTGCTTATTATCCTTAGATAATTTATCTGAATATATCTATTTTAAAGGGATTTGAAAACTAACCAGAGTCTTCAATTATTTTTTTCTAGGACTGGTGGAATTGAATGGAAGCTGTTCTCAGTTAATAATAGAGCTACTAAAAAATTTCATGTTGAATCAAAATGTAATGCTTTCTGTGAAAGGAATTATTAAGAATGTTCACACAGTGTCAGTTGAGAAATGTTCTGAGCATGGTACTGTCAGTGTAGCTGATAAGCTGATGAAGTGTGATCTGGCAAAGAACATCACATCTAAAAACCAGAATGCTTTAAATAAAGGTATTTTTTGAGTGATTAACAGCAGATGTAGGTATAACAAATAGCAGAGACAATCACTTTGATTAACCAGGTCTTTCCTCCCTGTGTGGCCTTAGTCCCCTCCCACTCCTCTACATCCCTTGGCAGAGCTCTGATGCTTGTTGCCCTAAAGGGGAGTCATCTTGATGCGAAGAGTCTTCCATTCCAAGTCCCTAGCTCAGAACAGCAGCTTTGTTGTGAGCTTTAGAAATGTGAGGCATTCTGCCTACATCTTACTCCCAGTTCACTTTTGATCCTGATAAAGGGAGAATTCATATTTTTGAGATTGGATTTTTCTGGTATTTCATAAGATAGGTATTTGGCAGACCTGGTCTCACCAAAAAAGAAGTGCCATACATAATAGAGCACCGCAGTAGATAGTATTAAAGCCCAAATGAGTGGCTCGTGTTCTTTGTAGTTGGAACCCAGGCAAGGGGGCAGGTATGTACATACTTGTTCAGGTTCAGATTTCTTTAGACAGAAGAGACATACGTTGGACATATGTTCTTTCTTGATTTTTTTTCCATTTGCTTTTAGAAAAGACGCATAGGATGAATTGCTGCTGCACAGAGTTACAGAAACAAGTAGGTAAATTTTCCTTTAAGTGGAATTCTACTCCCAACACTTTCTAAAACTAAATTATACTGGCTTTTTTTTTTTAACCCATAGGTTGAAAAACATGAACAGATTCTGTTCTTCCTCTTGAACAATCCAACCAATCAAAATAAATTTATTGAAATGAAAAAACTGCTAAAAAGTTAAGTAAGTCAAGTTTGGTGTTCTTGCCACTTGCTAGTGGTGTCTCAGCATAGAGCTGATGGAGTGACACCTGCTATAAGGCTGTTTTATTTTGTGATGTCATGCTCTGAAGTTGGCTATGAAGTTGATGCTGTCTTCAATGCTTTGACCTGAGAGTTTGCTCATGATGCTCCTAATGAACTTGAGCCCAGGGCTGTTGAGGTTGCCAGAGTCTTTCCTTAATGTTGTTTGATTTTGAGAATGCTAAATGTTATTGGTATACGGACTTGTAAAGAGTTTTGGGAGGTGAAGCTTAGCCTCAAATTCCTTGCATCCAGATTTAAAGTCATCTCAGATCTCAGTGATTTGCATTACTACAAATAAGTTTTGCATTTTTTGTGAAGCGAACCTGAAGGGTATGGAATGGAAAACAGTGCACTGACAGCAGATTTTATTTCAAAATGAAACATTACCCCTTCTTTAGGCTGTGGCGATTCCTGTATTTAAAGAACATGTTTGGTGACTCTCAGCCAGTAGTTCCCCTGCTTTTTCAATGTCCTCGTATCCTTTGTCCTAACGTGGCCCTCAGAAATCACTCCATAAACAATATCCAGTTAGAATTTCTGATAAAAATGGAAGTTATCATCCTTATAATTTTAAGTTTGATAGACTTTCAGCCAGAAGCCAAGGAGCTTTGATTTATTTCAGGTGTTTTTGTTGGCCTAAATGGAGTTTATATTAGATAGTTGGGAGATAGCTCCAGAGGCCAGACTGTTCTTTATTTTATTCTTATTGGCAAGCTAAATCTCAAATAGGCACCAACAGTAATAAGATACATTTTTTGTATAATAGACTACTATGTTTGCTTTTAAGAAAGTATAGTTCAGTTCTAAGCAAAAAGTCATGTAGGATCAAGACTGTTCTCATGATTTTACAAATCTGTTATTTCTAATAAGTACTGATTTAACAGTTGCAATTACAACTTTCTGTCCTTTCTGATATACAGTTTTAGTGCTGACTGCTGTCTTGTGTGCTTGAGTTTAAAATTTTAAGTTTAATGCTGACTTAAATTTCATAGATTAACATGCAATGACATGAACATCTGGATTCTAGTCCTAGCATCAAATTACCCATCATATTTTTAGTCAAGTTGGTTAACTTATATTTGTTTTTTAATCCGTGTAATGGGAATTTTCCATAAGGATATAGAGTGCTTACACATAATCTAAGATGAAACCTATATTTTCAGTTGTTGCTAGATAGATTGGAGAGAGCTTAGTAGCTCTAAAAAACCTTGATTGAAAGAATAAACTGGCTTTCCCTCTATTGTAGGAATAAATACATATTTTGTCTACATTTTAATACAGTATAATACCTTATATTTGAGTAGTATCTTATGTACAAAGCACTGTTTCATCAAGTCTGCCTGTACCTTATTCCCAGTTCACAGCCTTTACAACACCCTTAAAAAGAAGGTAGACCTCATAGATGAGGAAGCTGAAGTTTGTGGCTGCCCAAATCACATACACAGACTAAAAACTAGGTCTTAAAACTCAAAGCTGAGTTCTTTTTACTGCCCATGTTTGCTGCCTATATGCTGTGCTACAGCATCTTTTGAGATTAGGTCCTTTGTATAGGGCATGAAATTAGACAGGTTATATTGGAAGACGTTACATACATGGTTGCGTAAACATTTTTTGTGTATGTGTAATGAGGATTGAACCCGGTCCCTTGGCACTGAACTATATCCCTAGTCCATTTTATTTTTATTTTTTATTTTTAGATTTTGTTTTAATATTTTAAATTTTTAAATTTTATTTTTTATTTATTCATTTTACTTTATTTTTTTATATTTTTATTTTATTTTGAGACAAGTGACTCAAATTTGCAATCCTCTTACCACAGCCTCCCAGAGTGCTTGGATTATAGGTGTGGGCCACCATGCCTGGCTACATAATCTGTTTATTGTGGTGAAAGTACCATTTAATATTTACTCAAACCATTGAATTATTCTTCCTACAGATAAAATGTGTTTTAAAGTCTAAGTGTGGCATGATCTTTGAAGGAATTTGTTTTGTCGATAAGTTAATTAAAAATCACCAAAATAGGAGTGCTCTGGTGATAAGAAAAAACATAAACCCTTTGTAATTCCTAGCTCGAAAGTGATAATTAGCTACTTTTAACACACACTTTGATATCAGAGTTTTATTTGAAGGAGAGTACTAACAATTATATTTTATATTTATGAAAGGTAACATAAACAGCTTTAACGTATGGCCCTTACAGGTCTGAAGTGAATATAATTTCAGCTGAAAGTGATTATTTTGTGTGCTTGTACTTAAACTAGAATTTAAGATCCACAGGGATTGAGTTTTAATATAAGGCATAATGATGGTTGATTTTTCTCTTTCAGAAACAGTACCTTTTGGAAGTAAACAGAAATGAGGAAGGAAACAACAAAGGCTAGACTTAAAAGTATTACATCTTTTTTTTTTTTAATCTTCATCCATTTTTTCTTTAATGACCTTTTTATGCCTCCATTTTTGCTTGCTTCTGTTAGTTTGGTTGGGGCTTTTTCCTCCATAAGTTCTTCCCACCAGATACATAAATGTTGTATAAAATATTCGTACTAAATTCACAGGAATACCTGGAAAGGATAGAGGCCTTCTACCGTATATCTATATTGTTGTTGTTTTTGCCATGGAGAAATTAAAACCATGGCCTCACGCATGCCAGGCAAGCACTCTACCACTGAGCTGTACCTCCAGTCCTGTAATGTTTTATTACTTGAAAGTATTGAAGAAAATATGGCTCTGTGTTAATAGTGGATTGGATAAGTTGGTAGATATGCAAACTTACTACTTTTTGCATGTTTATTTTCTAATAAGATATTCTTGCACTCCTATTGTTGTCATCTTCCACATAATAAATGCTCTTTGCTTTCTCCCTCCTTCACCATTACTGTTTTCCTGTCCATGCTGAGGTCATCTGCTGCTTTTCTCGGCCCTTGATTGGACTGAGGCTTTTTGGTCTTTGGGCCTGAAGTCTGTCCTCGATCTCTGGACCACTTCCTTGGGAAAAGGACTTTCTCTTTCTGCTCTTGCCATCTGTACCCTTCCAAATTTGTAGCCAACTAGATTTTTACAATAGAAAGCTACTGTCTTCTACCTGGGCGTGATGGTGCACATCTGTAATCCTGGCTCCTGGGGAAGCTGAGATAGAACGATCATATGTTTGAGCCCAGCCTGGACAATTTAGTGAGATCCTGTCTCAAAATGATAAGGGGGTTGGGGGTGGGGGTGTAGTATAGGGATGTTGCTCAGTGGTAAAGCACCCTGGGTTTTAAAGCATAAATATGATAGTTTATGTTTGTCTTGATGCACATAATCTTAAATTTTCCTGTACTCTCATGTGCAGAATTACAGGCCAGCTGGGAAGTTTGCTGCCTGCCCCAAACTTTCCATTTGGAAAATTTTCCATGATTTAATTATCAGATTGTGACAGTGTAAGATGTTGTCACCATCTCGAAGTAGATCTTAAAAGACTGGTGTGGATTTTTTTGTTGTTGTGTTTTGCTTTTACTGGTAATGTATATAAGCTATTTTGTTAAGTGGAATTTTTTCCTTATGTTAAAAAGTTGTTCAGAAATTGATGTGGTTCTATTTAGGTAAAAGATTATGCTGCTTTTCCCAATAAAATCCTTCTACTTGTCAACCAGTTTTCCTTTGAGTACTTATTGCTGACATTTTGCCGATTTCCTTTTCTTGCACACAATGGAGCACTAGATTTTTCATGTTGTCTGCTCTGTTCCTACCAGAACAGAAATGCAAGTGACAGCTACAGAATCACAGAATTGGCCTTTGTATTAAGGAAAACTAGAGAAGCTAGTCAAAGAACATATAAAGTCATGAGTTAAAGTTCATTTCTTCAAATTCCAATGTTGTATCAGTCAGCCCCGGAAATCTGAGTATCAAATAATTTAATGGAATTTTATATTTGGTGATTCGGCTACTTACCTTGTTTCCAAAAAGAGATAAATACCACCTGTGGACTCAGCCTGACAGCTAGAGCTGTGGGTTATCTCATGGCTTAATTTGACATACTGGACTTCCATGTCTGTCTGCTGCTTAAGTTTAAGATGCTTCCTAAGATTTAATATGTCAACACCTATGTTTTAATGTGTCATTCAAAAAATATTTATCGAGCTCCAACTATGTACCTGACATAGTAGGTGCTGGATTTATTGTTTAATAAGATTATTTATGGCCTCACTATTTTCACAAGCTGATTCTGGTCTTTAGGTTCCCTCAGAATACCTAGTTTGGTCATACTGGTAGATGAGTACGTTAGAGTTGAGACCTTAGATCCAAAGTTTATTCCAGGGGAGAGGCCTTATTAATATTGAGAGAAATTGTACCTAGTTCACTAGGGAAGAGATTTCTGTCATTTGGGTTAAATCAAACTCTCAGAGCCTGACAGGGAGAAGTGGTATTTTATATGCTTTTTTTGTTCTGCTAGAATTCCTTTGCTATAGCAGCTAGAAATGTAATAAGCCCAAAATTATGAATAAGGATGACTGAAATTCTGACATGGGGCTCTCTTGCTGTATAATAAATGCTCCTGAGACCAACACATGAGGATCGTTACCTGCAGTACCCTGCACTGCCAACTTCCCGGAGAGGACTGAGAAACTGCCTAGATCAGCCAAGGAGGACACCTGGGCTCTTCAGCTGTGTAGGCGATTCCGTGGCTAGACTTGTACCCAAGCTCTTAGCAAACACACGAGGGAAAATTCTCAGGGGTGATTTCATTGTTCCACATAAAAGGAATTGGAAGGCAGCCTGTGGTTCTAAACGTGCAGAAGAAAGTGTGGTGTTGATTTGGGCAGGTCAGCGGGGTTAGCAGTAAGATGACCACCCATTGCCACGTAGGGTGAGGGCTGCAGAAGGGTTACCTACATAGGTGTTAATGTCTCTTGACCTAAACATTGTTCAGGGTTCTGTTTGGGCGCTGTAGTCAACTCCCCTAGGGAAGCAGTAGCTTTTAGACTACCTCTGAAAACTGGTTCCTTCTAGGGTTTTAGCTGCCAAGCCTCAGCCATTTCCCTGTGCTTGCTTTTTAACCCCAAGACCCTGGGAAGATGATCATTTTTAAAACCTCATGGTGATGATACGAGGCTGTGTGGAAAAAATAGATGCTTATTACAGGCCAGGCAGGACGGAAGCCCACTCTCTTCTCCAAGGTGCACAAATTGCTATCAAAATTCATTCAGTGAATACTTAAGCCAAATACATACGTGAAAACTAAAAGCAAAATTCATGATCCTGGTAATCAGCAACAGCAGGGAAATTTGTTTCCAGTACTGGGGATTGAACTAGACCCTTGTGCATGCTAAGCATGTTCTCTACTGAGCTACATCTTCCTTTGTTTTTTGTTTGTTGTTTGGTTGGCTTTGTTGGTCCGTTGGTGTTTTAAGATAAGATCTCACTAAGATCTCCCAGGTAGCTAGGATTACAGGCATGCTATCTGGGGCATACTGACAGTGTGCTACAGAGCACTGAGTAGTTTTGAATGTGAAATGAATGACTTACCCAAGCCTTTGCCTTCATAGAAATTCCATGTTTACTTGATTGAGCACAAGTGTCACATTCCCCCAAAAGCAAATCCAGTATGAGTTTGTGCTTAATTCTCACTATTTTATAGTTGAGTTGGGCCACATACACCTTCTCATTTAGAACAAATGGTGCGTATTCCAAACCCTGGGGATGAGATGGCAGCATTTCCGCTTCCCGTGTCTCCCCTTAAAACTTCCTTCTCTCCCCTTGCTTGCTGTTCATAGCTCTTGCTCTGGTTTAATTTGCTGCGAGGCAGCACCTGGGGACCGGACCTTTTGTTTCTTCTGTGATGGGTGCTTTGACATGTGTCAAATAGACATCATGTCCTGTTCTTTCATTTCTTAAAAACAGGGCTGTGGTCAGTGGCTGCTCTTTGAGTTTAGGGAAATACACAACTTTGCAGATCTGTAAGGCATCCTCCTCTGTGTCTGTTCCTTTCATGTGCACTTTTGAAATAAGACAAGGACCCTCAGGGCTTCAATCCCTGACCTGTTACCCACTAAAGGTGAAGATGTCTTTTCCCTCATTGTCCCTTGCCAACAATGCATGGAATGTGCCCTCCCCACATCCCCCTACTCTTACTGCAAGGACCAGATGTGACACTAGGGGGACACAACAGTGATGTCCTCAAGGAAGAGAACAGCTACTGATCCATAACCCACGCAAGGAGGAAATACCCTAAGCCATGAGAAAGAAGTGTCCAAAAATTCCATATCCATGATCCAAAGGAAAATTAGCAGACCCTAGCCTACCCAGCAACCCCACAAAAGCTTCTTTCTGTTCTTTGTTAATGGGCCAGTCTGATCTTCAAGTTGAAGGGGCACAGCTCCCCTCCTCAAGCTGATGTCCTTTCCCCATCTCCTCTTCTCAAAGCTTTTGCCTGTAAATTCATACTATTAGACAACTTTAATTTCTGTTATCACTGAAGCAAGTTTCCACATGCATCTAGCAACACGTTTATCATTTCAGAGACTGGATGCAAAGAATTTGAGTTGGGGTCCCCCAGGGTTAGGAATCTGCACCTCTCACCATCCTCTGTAGGTCAGGAAACAGGCAATCACAGTTCAGCATATTTTTGCACCACAAAGCTAATGGTTGAGAGAGCTAGTAGGGGAACGCCAGGCTGCTTCATCTCCAAAGCCATGGTCATGCCACTACACCAGGTGCTTCCTCGTTTGTGTGGCTCAGGGCTGAAGTTCCCATTGAGAGTAATCTCCATGCCTTATGTGTTTACAGCTGAGGCGTACCCACTGTGTGGGGTAATTTGTGAAATAATTCACATTAAAAGGGTATTTCCTATGTATATCTTACCAGGCACAGGGGCCCAAGAGGTAAATAAGGCCAAGTTCTCAGAAGTTAAAAACCTCTTGAGCCCTTTGAAATGATGGCCCTTCACAGTAACTTTCTTTTCTCATTTCCCATAAATCTTCACAAAGGAATGGTGGTCATGGATGACAAGTAGCTGTGCAGCTTCTCAATACAAAAAGCCTCCATCTCTGTTAGTGGCCCTGACTCGGCACTCTACAGTCTACTTGTGTGGTGATAAGACCCAAAGGTGGCTGGGGCAGATGATGCTTTGCTTGTGCTCTGATGAGAAGTTTGCAGCAACTGTGGTATCTCCACCAGTACTTATGCTCTTTACTACCTTATCAGAGAATGACAGGACAGGTCAATTAAAGACAAATCAAGAATGTTAGGAATGCCCAGGATTAAATATGGCTTCTCCAGGGTAGCCCTTACTGGGCAAAACTGTATAGGGACATGTTGAACAACCAGCATAAGGAGTGGAGGGAGGGCTGCCACAGACAGACTTCCCACTTTTCCTAGGGCTGGGGGTCTGGCTTCTCCTGTCTTGTCTGTAGCTGCACAGGTCCCCTCACCACCTGTGGCTACGGGGCACTTAGGGTGTGGCTAGCCCAAACTGAAATGTGCTATAAATGTACAATAGGATTTCAAAGACAGTACAAAATATCTCATATTTATTACATGTTTAGGTAATATTTTGGATCTATGGGTTAATCTTACTAAAACATTGTTTTTTTTTACATGGTCATTGAAGTATTTAGAATTCCACGTGTGTCTTACGTTACATTTCTCTGAAACCATCTGATGTGGCAGCAGAGACATCCCTCCTGGTATTTAGACCCCGAGACAAGTTTCCCTATCTTTAGGATGGCATGCCAGTACACTGTATGCTGCTCTGCAGTTTGTTTTGACTTTTGGGTGTTCGGTACATATTACTGAGATGAATTAAGTGAAAAATGTTTTCTGTTTTTCCTCTCTTGAGGTTTGCAGCATTAAAGTTATTAGGTGCCAGTTACACTGAAGGTCGTCAGTATGTGGAGGGTTGGAAATCAATTGAGAACTATGAACTGAGATGCAATGCTTTTTAACTTTTAAAAAGGAAGGATGTAAAAATAAGAAAATTGCCAATTGTCAGATTGACATTTGCAGGAATAATGGGGAAGAGGAAACAGGTGAACTTCCAGAAGGGCAATTTGATAACTCATTAAAAAAACTTCAATTAATATACCCTGTAGCCTAGAAATTTACCTCACAGTTTATTCCAAGGAAGTGCCTTGGAAAAAGCACATCGAGATACCTAATTCCTTTATGAAAATTGAAAGCTTAGTGTTCAACAGCAGACAGGTTAAGTACATTTAGGACATTAGCTAGTGGCTAAAAACAAATGTTCAAAAAGAGAAGTGGACAATCTGGTCAAGGCACAATATATGTTATGAATTAAGTAAAATCTTCTATGGGTAGAGTGACTTTGAAAGAACACAAACTATGATGTTAAGGGGTTCTCCACCTGCAACAGAACATCAGTGGTTTTCTAAATTGCTTATTGCCTTGTTCGTTCTTTTTTCTTTCTTTCTTTCTAATACACTTTTTTTTTGCAATGAGCGCACACATTATACAAAAGACACTTATTAGATAAAGTACAAGACATTATAGATTATGCAATGATATACAACATTCAGTGAGATTTACCAAGCATCGTGCCAGGCATTGTAATTTTGTTCTGTGGCATTTGATTTTTAAAAAAATCAGGCGCCTTCTATACTTAAATGAGGACGCTGGCCAAAAGAATCTCGTATTATCTCCCAGCTGCAATAATGAGACAGGCAATTGCCCTCACAAATAGAAACAATGCCAAAGTCAACATCTTCTTTTGCATCGGAGCAACAAAGCCTGCGGAGTAGACAGCGATTGCACGGTGCTCACCGCCGCGCGGCTCAGACGCGGGCCGGGAAACCCGCACAGAAATACTTCGCTAATATTCTTAATTTGGTCAACACGTTGCCATAAAACGCCAAGGGCGAGGACAGTGCGGCTGCGCCAAGCTCGCTTCCTTAGCGCTTCCAGCTGAGCCGAGTTGGGCCGCGCGGCGCAGCCCTCTCTCCTGGGAGGGACCAACAGGTGTCCCACGTGGCTGCAGAGCAGACTCTGCGCCGCGCGCTCCCGCTGCGTTCGGCGGTGTGAAGCGCCACCCGAGTCGGCCCCGCGCCCCGCTAGCAGCCTGGGCCAGAAGGGCGGCCGATCGGGTAGCTTCCGAGGCGAGGAACCTGCTCTGCGCCCGCCGCCCTGCCAGGAGCGCGGAGCCCGCGCTGCCCGGTGCCGCGCCGCGGGCTTTGTTCAGCACTGTCGGTGCCCACCTGAGCGCTGCTTTTCCGGGAAGTCGGCTACCGTGGCCACTGCGCACCTGGCGCGCCTCTCTCCGGACCCGCGTGGCCGGTGCCCGCCGGGCCGGCAGGATTGCGGGAGAGGGCACGTACGCAGGTGAGCGGTCGGGGCGCTGCGTCTGTGGGTGGAGAGGAGCAGGTCTGGCGCGGTCGTGGGGCTCCCTCCCTGGCGGCCGCGGAAGGGACCACGTTTGGCACAAAGGTTTTCGGAACGTGCCTCTCCCCGCATTACGGGTCATACACGGGTGTTGCAGTGACTCCATGCGTGTTTTCCCTGAGAAGGGCCCGCAGCCCTGAGCGCCTTGCCCTCGGGCAGTGGGACGTCCAGGGGATTTGCCCCTGCAGTGAGCCCAGTTCCAGGAGAAACTTCCGTCCGCCGCAGCCCTCCAGCACCCCCTGCCCAGCCTGGCTTCCTGCGCTCTACCGCGGGGGCCGCCCTTGGCCACCTGCTGAGACAGGACAGTGGGAGAGTCAGAATTACATCCTGAAAACAAGTGATTTCAAAAGGTTTTTCCTTTTCCAGCATGCCATATAATTGCACTTGTACCTTGTGTAACTTTTTCGGTTTGACTTCTTTCATTGTTCTGCGTTTTAAGTTTCTACTCTTGGCTTTTTAATGACCTTCATAAAGAGACAATCATTAACTGACTGATGACATTGCGGATAAGCTCCCGGTGAAAATGCCTTCTGTTAATTATGCTCTTACCGTGCGTGGATCTTGCGGTTACAAAGCATTTTTGCTGTGTCCCTAACACCTGGAAGGTAGGTGGGTGAGGGGCACATCCTTAATAATTTTTAGATAAATGAAATTTTATACGGTTATATCCATGGAAGGGCCCACGCGGTGTTTTGGAATAGCAGACCTCAAACTTTCATCCTTCATACGTTAGTAAAAATAAAATGATTCTAACTGGGAGGGCTGAAATAGAATTGCTAATTTTTATTTTATCCAATAAGGCTATTGTAAGATAAACTCTCTCAGCATCTTACATGGCTGTTTGGAAGGCTCTGCAGGCAGACTCTGCCTGTCCGTTCCCTATAGCCTCCTGTTTCAGCCTCACGGAAGCCGGCTGCTTGGGGCAGCTGAGTACATTCAAAGTCTGCCCTGCAGTTTCCCCTTGCGCGTTCTACACAGCTCTGGCCCAGCTGGCTTCCTCTCTCCCCCCACCCCGAAGAGTCTCCACGGAGGTCCCTGAGGCTGATTGCTACCCTTGGCCTCTTCTTCATTTCCTACTCTCGAGTCTCCGCTCTGGATCTGAGCTTCCCTGAGCTCAACTTGGGAAACTGCCCTTGCCTGGGGGACTTTTGCACCGAGCTCTCCTGAGATCCTGGCAGCAACTTTCTAGGTGAAAAGGTGGGTGGTGCCACCCCCATTTCAACTGATTGCTGCTCTTTCTACTCCTGTGGCCTGCGCCCTCTTGTCCTGACTCAGAAGACCTGGGCTGGACTCCAAGTGTGTGTTCTGCTAGCTGTGTGGCCTTGAACCACACCTTCTCCAAGACCATTTCTTCATCCGTAAAAATGGAAACTGTGACATCTATCCTATGGGGTTGTGAGTTTTGTTGGATGAGATTAATATGTTAAATGTAATGATGATCTTTTACCATCATTCATCTAGAAAATGAACTACCACTTAGCAAGGACACTCCCTGCACTGTCTCGCTATGAAACTGAGATTCTCCCCACTCCAGAGGTGAACAAACTGAGGCAGGAGGTGGTTACCTGCACAGTCACCCATCTGCCAGAAGCAGACTGGACTGTAGTCCATTTTCCACTTCTGGTCCTGCGTGTGTTCTCTGGTACCTCAGAGCCCTGCCAAGTCCCAGTGCCGTGTATTTGGGTCCTGAACAACATAAAGCGTTTTCAAATATCAGCCGAACAAACATGAAGATCTGTCTACAAATGTCTCCTAGCAGGTCAGAGAGTGCGGGACTTGTGCCTGGGACTTACACCCAACCCAGGGAATCCAAAATGGCTGATGGTCCCTTGGTGCCGACTTTAGTTTTCTGACTATTAAATTCTGAAAATTTTCCGATTCTTTTACGGAGATCGTGACCACTCCTTAGGGAGCATTTTGTCTTTTTCTTTTTTCGTTAATTTTTTGAGATGGGATTTCACTGTGTTGCTCAGGCTGGTCTTGAACTTAGGGGCTTAAGTGGACCACCTGCATCAGCCTTCTGAGTAGCTAAAACTAGAGTCATGTAGCACCCTGCCCAGCTCTCCTGGGCAGCTTTTAAAATACTCTCCCTAGCGAGGCGCAGTGTTGCATGCCTGTAGTCACAGCTGCTTGGGAGGCTGAGGCAGGAGGGTCACTTGAGCCTAGGAGTTCAGAGCAGCCTGGAAAACATAGCAAAGCCCTATCTCAAAACAAAAAAACCACAGGCCGGGGATTTAGCTCAAGTAGTAGAGTGCTTGCCTAGCAAGCACAATGAACTGAGTTTGATCCCCAGCACACACACAAAAATAAAAACAAAACAAAACAAATTTTAAAAAAAAGCTACTCTTCCTAGCATATTAAACTAGAAATGGGTCGCCCACTTCCCTTGGCTCTCTGGGCCTGACCCAGATATTTTGCCAAACGGACAAGGAAGATGATTGTTACAGTGAAAGAAGGCAAGGACTTCCTGGCCAATGACTTTCACCTCCATTTTTAGTCTTCCCGTTTGGGTACTGCTTCCCCTGCGAAGGGCTCAGATTCCCATCCTGTGGATTTGGAGAAGGCTGCCCAGGGCTAATCCAGTATTTGGGTTAAAGTTGTGTTTTCTAAGGCAGTGGTAGTGGTTTCTTTTTTCATCCTACATTCCATTTCCCATCATGGAGGAGAAGGTGGGCATTGTCCTGCCGAGCTGCCTTCACCTAACACAGATCCAGCGCTTCTTAAAAAGCAGTCTCGGGGCTGGGGATTTAGCTCAGTGATTAGAGTGCTTGCCTTGTAAGCACAAGGGCCTGAGTTCAACCCCCAGCACCACCAAAAAAAAAAAAAAAAAAAAAAAAAAAAAAGGCAGTCTCATTTTGGCATTTGCCCCCCCCTCCCCAGTCCTGGGAATTCAATCTCTGGCTCCTGTGCAGAGTAACATGTTTGGAGTACCCTGTAGCAAAGCTCACTCATCTGCTGTCACAAATGATGCTGGTGCTGTATGGAAACAGGATCCAAGGGCAACAGTGAGGTGACAAGATCGGGGTGGGGAGTTCTAATTCTGTGAGAAACCCAGAAGGCGGGGATAACACATGGCAAGTAATGGCAAGAAAGGAAGGAAGATGACGAGCCAGGTGTTCTGTAATGGAAAAGGTTTGACAAGGCGCCCTTGGCTTTCAGATCATCCCAACTACTTTGTACAAGAATATAGAAGGCCTTGGAAATCTCACGTTAGATGCTTCAGAGTGGGAGTTGCTGGCAGGTATTAACTGGTGGAAAACATAGGGGTGGTAGATGTTTAATTATGCTTCTGTTCTCCATTACTGCTCATAGTCCTTTTTTCTGGAGCCTGGACTTCTGCCGGAGTGTCACCTTTTGCCCCCAGCCCCAATATCTCTCCCTTGTTCAACATTCTCCCAGAGTCTTTCCCAGAATCCAAAAGGTGAGAGATTGAACAGACCACAGAGAAGCCAGAATGGCATCTGATATAGCATGGGTCAGAACACTTCTCTATGCCTCAGTTGTCTCATCTGTAAAGTGGGAATAATATACCCTCCCTGGCTAGCCATGAGGTTTGGGAGAGAAGACACAACTGTCTGGAACCAGGTCCCATGCATGCAATAAATGCCGACTAGATGGTAGTGATTGTTGTTTTATGGTGAAATTCATCCCTATAGAAACTATTGCAGGTTGGGTGTAGTGGTGTGCATCTATAGTTACAGCTATCTGTGAGGCTGAGGCAGGAGACTCACTTGAGCCCAGGAGTTCAAGGCCAGACTAGGTAACACAGTGAGGACCCATCTCAAAACAAAATGAAAAAAACCCCGAAAACTTCTCCAGATATAGGGCAGTATTTTGAATGCCAAATTAGTATTGTAAGAAAGTTTCAGTGATACAATGAGAAGAAAATTGAGTATTTGAGATGACCGAGTGATAAGAATCAAAGAATGAAAATAATACTTCGCCAGCATCAAAATAGCATTTCTTTCTTTTGGTATAAAACGGAATTCAATAAGCACAAAGATGCACCCGGAAGAATCTCTCCACCCTTTCATGGTTGGTGTCATGGCGCTTTGTTTACCCCACAGTCTGTGCCTTACCTTCTGTGTATTGGGCACACAAGACTAAGACACAATCCCTAGTCCTAGGCATTTGCCACTCGGCAATCAAGACAAGCATCGTGGGCCAGTTGTGGCATGGGCTGTGTGACAGTAGGCTTGTGTAGGGTGGGGACTGGAGGGAGAGGTGCCACTGAGGTCGCCAAGCCACCACTATTTGATCCAGCACTTGAGAGGAAGCTTTTGACCTGTTGCACCTATTTGCAGATTACTAACCCAAATTTTTTTAATAAGACTTAGAAGACTTGAAAAACATTCAACTGGGCAAGCAGAGGCACAGAATACAGCAAGATAACGTTGCTTAGGTTTTGTGTCATGGCACGGAAGGGTGGGCCTTTTCACAGGTGTCTTGTGATGCAAGAGGAAATTCCATTCTCCCTTCCACTTTATTCTCGAAGGGAACTTTGGGAATCCTTGTTTTATAAATGATTAACAGGCCTGAACCTCAGTCTCCTGCAGGCACCCAGGGGCAGAAGCTGTAAACACCAGATAATCACTCCGAAGCTAAGGAATAGACAGGTCTAAGGGGCCTTTCCCTTCCGCCATGTCCCCACCTGGCTCCCCAGCAGCAGGTTGGGGGCGCATCCTGCAGTGGGGTGGGGTATAAGAGGAAGCATGCACTTGGGAGAAGGGAAAGTCCCAAGCAAGCCTTATTGTCCTGTACCCAGGCTGGAAGCTGGCAGGAAGCCAGTGAGCCCCTCAGCAGGCTGATGTCCTTCTAGGCCGCCTTTCTTCTTCCTCTATCATGCTTGGGGAGCCCCAGCCATCCTCACTGTTAAACACTGACTGTCTGGTTTTCGTTTAGGTTAAGTGAAGACTCCAGCCTCTTTCGAAGTCATCTGAAGCAGGAAGACCCTGCACAGAGACTCAGCTGGTTGGGACTTTTGACTTAATTTCAGAAATGTTTTGAAATCGAAGGAGCTGGACTTACAGAAGAGTAAGGCCCAACTATTCAGGTCCATGACAAGTGGAGCAAATAAGATTTTTAAAACCAGAAGATGCCTTAGCAGCCTGTGGTCTAAACTCCTTGTTTGGCCAGAGAGAAACTGCAGCCTCTCTCTGGGTCGCAGGGCATCTGGGTGAGAACTAGGGTCCCTGGATTCCTGTTCAGGGCTCTGCCACCATGGGGCGGATGTGGCTCCTGCCTAGGTAGTGAAGCCCACCTACCCGCCAGGTAGTGATTTATAGATGTGCCATCTCAGGGCTGGTGGATTTCTGAGAGTGGATCAGGTGCCCTTGAGCTGATCCGGCTCCATGGTTAGCCGAAGGTGTGTGGATTAGGAAGGGCTGGGTACCTGAGCTGGGTGACTCTCCAGGTCCCCTCTCCTCTTCGTCTTATCTTTTGGTGCCATACTCATTCATCCCGAGTCTTCCTTCCTTTCCCAGCATACTGTGAGCCTCTCCTTCCCCGCTCTCTGTCCCTGAGGGTGGAGTGAAGCCTAAAGATGAGCCCTGAAGCACCCCTCCCCCACCCACAGAATAGTCATATATCCTGCTGTTCCAAGGAAGGCACCTTTATGAACTTCGTGAGCTGTGAACTCTTCTGCAAATCAGAAGCAGCAACACTGCCTGGGGCGCTTTAATCGTCAGTGCAGCCGCAGCGCTCAGCCTGTTCCACCACTGTTCTGAATGTGGCATCCGGGTTCTGTTTGGTTCGTGCAGCTAGAAGACCCGCTGCGGAAGTACTGGAGCACTCGAGCAAGTGAAGCGTTCATTCTGGTGCAGCTTAGGGTGAGGGCGCTTTGTGAGCTGCTGGAGATGACCAGGCGGCTTCTGCTGTGTCTTGCAGAACTTAATGTTCCTCAGTGGAGGTGGGAGCCCAAAGGCGGTCACACGTAAATGAAAACTTGGTGCTCCTGTCTTGATGCCTGTTTTCTAGACGGAGGGAAGCATTGCTTCCTTAGGTGTTAAGGGGATGTTCAGATTCAGATGCACTTCTCCATCCGCCCGGTCTGTAGAATCTCAGGCTGACTTGGCATCCTGCTGTGTTTACCTCTCCGCATTTCTGCCTTAGGTTTTTCCTCGAATCAGCTCCTGAAAGAATGTCAGTGTTTATTTGATGGAAGGAAGATTTAGGAAGACTTGCATGCAGCATCACCATGCCCTTCTCAAGTCTTTTCTAATGGACAAGTTTAGTGCAGACATGGTCTTGACTATATGGGATTCCCAAAGGGCAAAAACTGGAATTTCTAAAATGTATTCCGAAGATATTTTTTGGTTTTCCCTGATAAATTATACTGGGAGGAAATGTCTAATTTTTATTCTGTCCGACCCCTTTCCGTCCTTACAGTATATATTGGCTTGCTCAAAACTATGACTATCTGAATTGTACACTATAACTGGGATCGTACCTGGCCCTCACAGCTAAAATTAGAAGTGAACTCCACATATTTCTTTTAAAATCAAAGTTACTTCTACCTCGCCAGTCTATCCTTTCTTATTAGAAGCTTTCACTTTCTTCCCTTAATGCCGTCCTCAAATGTAGTCAAAATGGGATCTCACGAAATTGAATTTTACCTGCGTTAGAAGGATATTTAGATGATGAAAAACTTTTAAAAATGCTTTCATTCTTTCCCCAGCCAGATTACTGTTTATAAATTAGAAAGCACAGGCTTTATTCAGACACTGTCTTAGCTGGAGAAAGGTTTGGTGACTCGCTTTGCTACAGGCTTCAGAAAATGAAGACCTTGGACAACAGTCTTTAACTTGTCAATGTCGTATTCCTCATGAAAAAATGGAGACCCTGGGAGGGGACTCACCTTTCCCAAGGCTGTGTGGCCTGAGCCGTAACTCTAAGCAGAGTATCCTCTCCCAGAGGCTGTGGAGGAGCCGGGGTGGGTTGAGAGACGGGGAGTGGTGTTCTGGTGAGGTTGCTAGGGGATTGTGTAAAGTCAAAGACACTGGAACCAGTTCTTCACGGCTTTTTCGGAACTGGTGTCTTCAGGTTACTATGGTTATTATGGCAAGGAGGGGCCTCCACGGTGCTCTTTGTGGCCTGGAAAAAGCCAAATAGTTGTCATCTCTGGCAGTGTAATTTGGGCAGTTCACAGGACTAACTGCCGATGTGTTTTCCTTTGCTGTTCCTGTAGTTCTCCACCAACATGCCCCCCTTCCTGTTGCTGGGAGCCACCTGCGTCTTCTTGTTATCCAGAGGTAAGATGTGTTTTGGGGGGCAGGAAAGTATTGGGAGTTTGGTTTGCTTCAAACCCTCGTAACTTTTTTTCTTTTGAGCTACACCCCCAACACCTTTTTTTATTTTTATTTTTTTTGTTTTGAAACAGGATCTTGCTAAAGTGCTTAGTTACTCAGGCTGGGCTCAAACTTGTAACCTTCTGTTTCAGCTTTCCAGACTGCTGCAATTACGGGCGTGTGCCACTACACCCAGCTGATTGTAATTTTTAAAGGTCTCTTGACTCTACCAATGTCTCCACTCCACAGCCACCTTCCTGCTCTAAGCCCCATCACCTCGTGTCTAGACTGCTACAGCAGCTAGTTTTTCAGCTGGGCCTCTTCCAGACTATTCTCCACACAGCAGCCATCGCCAAATGCAAATCTGATCATGTCTGGACCCTTACCCACGCCCACCTCGTG